>JAULKM010104103.1:0-25003 GCA_032355605.1 Rubia tinctorum | reverse complement strand
TCACTCTTGATCCATTTTGAGTGTTCGAGTAACCAATTTTATAGTACTCGCTACGTAGAATCCAAAAATGTCATCCACCAGATCCAATTCATTTCGGGCACTACTCAAAACTGAGCCCAAAAGTTGACGAAATCAACATATTTTTCCAATATCATTATCCTTTGGTTCCATAGATTTGATAGCACTACAAGAAATTGGATCTATTACTTCACCCCTTTACCTCGGTTTTTTAATTAGGTCAAATAACCAAGGTAAAAAGTTCTTTTACCTCATTTTTTGAAGTAAATAATATTTTGTACCTCGGTTAAAAAAACCAAAGTTTACCGCAGTTCTTTGTTACCGTGGTAAATATTTGTCAAATTCGAAGTAAAAAGTATAACTAATTTTGTTGCAACGTCAGGTACATGGTTAAGATCTAGCAGTAATAGTCAATCATGAGGTGACCGACTTTGCATTAGTTATCGGTTGGACCGAATTTATCTTGACGTTAAGGACGACGTCACATGTTAGGCCATGTGATATCATACATCCACCTAGTCCAAACCATTGCCTAAATCCAATTAAATCAATGAATTCATGCGATCTCGTAGGTTAGTCGGTAATATGTTGGTAAACTCGAAATCATATGTGCGAATGATGTACGAAGTCGCACTTCTCTATCATACTATATAAATCAGCAATAGTTAACCAATACAACCAGAACTTGGAATGTGCCACCTTAAGGTCTCATTCCAAGTACACAAATGTTGGTCTCAACTTTAATCAATCAAAACTAGTAAGACTAAAGCTAGGTAATCCAAAACACATAATGGTACCGTATAATATCTAGAAAATCTCCAATCAGATTACAAATAAAAAAAGGCAAAATATCCCAACAAAATCCAAATCAAGAGTCATTATCATGTACAAAAAATTAACATCCGTGGCAATCAATGGGTTGGTGACGGGGGTGGGATAACATCGTATCCTGAAGAACTAATTCCACCATCTTGAGAATTAGCCTCCGACTCTTCGGTGAAAGACTCAATATCGTCGGTGCTAGACCCTACTTCATCATCTGTGATTTTCAAGCCATCCTCATCATCTCCTGACTCCTCATCCCCGGGTGCACTGATCGTACCGGAAATCATAGACTTCAGCCCCGCCAATTCTTCCATAATCTTTAGCCGTTGCGGTGTGTGTACTGCGCCAGGGCCTTGGTCCCGGTCACATTTTCAGGAGAATGCCCCAGGCACTACGTTTAAGTCTTGTGGGGAAAATTAATTAAAATTAAATATAAATTATAAAATTTGAACAATAAAAATTTGGAAATAACCATAAAACATAAAATTTTCATACCCGATCATGGGGAAGGAGTAAGTGTGGGTGCAAGATTCTCTGCTGTGGAATCCATTGGATTCTCTTCTGGCTTGGGTGTGGGAAGAACATCCAGGTTTCCCTGGGAGACATTGCAATCAATCCACATCCCCACCTCCCAATGCCAATGCTTTTGCCCAAAGTAGTTCGCATCGTAGTACTTAGTCTAGATATTCGCTATAGATTTGATGGGAACCTTCTTATTCTCCAGAATGACGGTGATGAAATTGCCGTAGGGGAGTGTTTGACTCTTCGATGCGATGGACATTTGGTGCATCTCCTGGATGATGGTGTACCCGTGGTCTACTACCTTCTTCTCCGCAAGGTAGTAGTACGTGACGACCCCGTTGATCGTGCACTCCGAAGGATGTCTGGTTGGGATCAGTATTTGTACAATTATATTGTACATCATTCTCTCCTGAAGATTGAGGAAATCAATATTGATCCACCTTGTTTAGATGAGCTATTTCTCCTCATCAGTTTTGAAGTACTTCTCGACCATTCGGTTTGGGTTAAGTGACCCTGATTGGTCATTCTCGTCGACCTGTGAAGCCCAATTGTCCCGATAGTATAGCTATAGAGGCTCAACCCCTGGCTGATCCTCCTCATCGACTGTGCACCCAATCACTTGATTGATGAACATCGTCGTAACTCCACGTCCACACCGTTCACTCTTGTACAGTAGATGTCCGTCGATTTCCAAGTGAAATTGGCGTAGAACTCATTGACCTCCGTATCATACGTCAGTTTGTCAAGGCATACCAATCTCTCCATTCTTGATGGTTTGAAGGATTCAAGGAAAACATCGTGAAGTCATGCCATGTCCTCGAGCTTCATCACCCAGACCTCTTTTATCTTTCTTCCACGAATCATTTCCAAACGCTTCCCTGCCTCCTCATCGACGAAGCATATATTGTTCCATGTTGGCGATGGAGGGGTAGTCATTGTCTTCGCTTTCTTGGTGCGCGTTTGAATTTCTCCCATGGTTTTTCCCTTGACCTCTTGGCTTCCTGCTTCAATCGAGCCAACTGAGAAACAAGGGAACGTGGAACAATTAGTGCAACAGTTAAGAACCTGATGAAGGCACTGGTTTTGCACGTCGCATGAATTTTTTCTAGACCGATGCATTAAGTGTGAAATTGCAGGTTCATGGGTATGAATATGCGACGTCACAAGGCCAATCTACTGAGACAAATTTTTATGCTATTGGAACACGAATGGTCTTAAAACACCAAAAATCTCAACTAACATCAACATCACAACACAAACAAGTAACATGTCATTAATAAGTAGAAAAAATGATTACCATAATAGTTCCCTAAACCCTAGCCCTATCTAAGAACTTACAAAGAATTCTCAAACAAAAATGGATTAACCCAAAACCTAATCACACAGCGAAATTGAACAGCTCATGCATTGTGAATGTTATAAAATGAAATGCGCAACGAAAGAAGTCCCTCAAAGCCAAAAAAAAGCCTTCATCAAATTTGTGGAAAATCCTTTCCTTAGTTAGGGTTTGGTGTGATGTCGTCAGTTGGGAATGTGAAGGGGTGGGATAGTAATATGTTTCTATACCCATTGTGAAACACAGTCACTTCAAAATATGTGCAATGTCGCATCATATGTCACATAGAAAGACACACATAATACAAAGTGAGACGTCTCTGCTTGTATATTTTGGCCCACATATATGCTTGGGCATATTTGGGCATGGACCAGGGAGAATCAAATTGACAATAGCCGGTCTCAAACCCAATCGACAAATACGAGGTATGACCGACGCATAAGTGATTTATGACTTGGCTGAATTAGACAAGCGGGCCAAACCAAAAATATCTTCGGTCCTGGTCAGTGGTGGACTTAAACCACAAAAGGCCAATATTTTAGTGGCACCGCAATTTGGATTGTGGGTTGATTAGCCTAATGTAAAAGAGCATAGTCAGAAAAAAAATTAATTACCGAATTAATTAATAAGGGAATATTTTTTGGTAATAAAATAAATAACAAACGTATTGGAGTAACGTAAAAAATGTATTTATCTAATTCGCATTGTCCCAAATATGATGTTCCAATTTGAGGATGAACGGATAAATGAAACGGGGCCAAACTATTCAGAGACAGTACATGACTAAACTTTGGGGAAATTACACTATGGCCCAAACTTTCTTGTATGTTCACCACGCTTAAAAGCTCTACACTGGAAGAAAAGGACAAATGTTTCATACAAAAATTATGCGTACTGTCTAAGATGGGCGCGAACTGGAGAAATCGTTTGGCTATTTTCACAGTCTTCCATTAATACCCTTGCGATAAGCGCTATGAGAACGATAATTAACACTACATATAGAGTCACCTGAAATTTAATATTATTGGGTTTTTATGAAATAAAAATTAATAAAATTACGTTTATCAATTATTATAAAGCGCTAGTACGTGGTCTAGAGTAAATCGTAGATGATTACTTAAGAGTATACAGGGTTAGTCGTAAGAACTTGTGGAAGTCTATGTGGAATAAGACCAGTTTCTTTATTACTCTCGGTTATTATGAGATCGACTAGGGATGAAAAAGTTTCTTTTTGGGAAGATCGAAATCGAGTTTGGTAAGACATATGGTCTTTTATTTTTTGCACTTAGGTCCCTCCAAGGTAGTGGGAGAGGTTGAAATGAAAAATTGGAGATACCACTATCTAATTCACATTTTCACGAGTACAATGTTCCAATTTGGGGATAAATAGGTAGATGGAACTGGCCCAAATTATTCACAGACTGTACATGACGAAGCTTTGGGAAATTACACTATAGCCGAAACTTCCTTGCATGTTCACCAAGCTTAAGAGCTCTGCACTGGAAGAAAACAACAAATGTTTCATAAGAAAATTATGCACACTGTAAGAGCTCTGCACTGGAAGAAAACAACAAATGTTTCATAAGAAAATTATGCGCACTGTCTAAGATGGGTGTGAACTGGGAAAATCGCTTGACTATTTTCATAGTCTTCCACTAATACCCTTACGATAAGCGTTATGAGAATGATAATTAACTCAACATATGGAATCACCTGAAATGTGATATTCTTGGTTTTTTTATGAAATAAAAGAGTAATAAAATCATGTTCATCAATTTTTAGAAAGCGCTAGTACATGGTTTAGAATAAATTGTATGTGATTACTTAAGAGTATACGATGGTCACTCGTAAGAACTTGTGGAATTATATGTGGAATAAGACCTGTTTCTTTATTACTCTCGGCGATTATGAGTTTGACTAGGGATAACAAAGTTTCTTTTCGGGAAGGTCGGAATCGAGTTTGGGACAGCTGGTGATCTTTTTTATTTTGGGATATTTACTAATATAACCCTACCAACTTGACATAAGTGCCAACATAACCCTCAGCTAATTTTTAGTGAAGATATAACCCTACCTAGTTGATGTAAGTGCCAATATAACCCTCAGACCCCATTTCTGTCGGACCACCACCGGATCGCCGCCGGACCACCACCGGACCACCGCCGGACCACCACCGATACGTCGGATTTTGGCCGAACCACCGCCGGACCACTTATAGGGTTATATTGGCACTTACATCAACTAGGTAGGGTTATATCAGCGCTAAAAATTATCTGAGGGTTATATTGGCACTTATGTCAAGTAGGTAGAGTTATAAAAGCACTTTTCTCTTTTATTTTTTACACTTAGGTCTCTCCAAGGAAGTGGGAGAGGTCAAAATGCAAAATTGGAGATACCATTATCTAATTCACATTGTCAGGAGTACGATGTTCCAATTTGGGGATGAACGGGTTGACAGAAGGGGCCACAATCTTAAAACGTAGTTTTTTAAAACATTTTTTGAAAATTAGACTATGGCCCTCATGGGCGATGTCGCAATTGTATCGCATTGAACGAACTTGAACTGAAGATTGACCGACTTCCATAAATCTAAAATTTCCAGCGAGAACAAAAAAATTTAGCCAAAATTTTGAAACATTCACCCCAGCCCTATTCCAAGTCAACAATATTTAGCACTAATACCCATTTCCCATCTCTAACACAAATCCTACAAGCCAACTTTACACCATCCTATCCACTCAAAATATTTCAACAATGAAAGGTTCAATATAATTGCTTCTTTCAAACAACTATAAGTATCCAAGGATGGAGCATCTCTGGGTTCAAATTAATTGAGGTAGTTTTCCATCCATTCCATGTTCATTTAGCAATTTCGTTACTTTACCTTGTATATGTTTTTTTTACCTTATTCATTAAATCATGAATATTTTTATGAAGTATGATGATTGTGTTACATTTTATATACTGCATGTTTTCCCCCAATATAATGCCTTTTTTGTGAAGAGTGAGAAAAATGGCTTACATTCGGATGAACACAGTATGAATGTTCGATGTTAGTCTTAATTAATCAGTCCATCTGATATGTCCAAACATATAACGATGTCTATGTGACATTGATTTCTTATGCGTGCAACTTCGCCTTTAATCAGATCAGTTACTATTTCCATATTGAGATTCATGTCATTTACGCATGACTATATTATGTGTATTTCTGGACTCTGCCCAATTGTAACATAATTTTTTTTCTTGTGTATTGGTTTTAATAGGAACAAAGAGAGTTATTGATGGACTTTCAGCATGTATCAAGGTGGACGGACCTGTCATTTCACTAGTCACCCCGAAAGTCTTAATGCCGTACAATGTAGAAAATGGAGGTTCAATACAATTAATTTTTATTTTCTTATCAACCTTATGTATATTAATATATTATAACATGTATTTGTAATATATGTTGTAGTTTTGTTTGTTTTAACATGTCAATCTTTCCCACAATCATTGAACAACAATTGATTGTTGTATGATGTTTAATCATTTCATAATATCTCGCATTTTAAATAACATGTAACTGCTATCGACGAACGATTTTTTGTGTCATCAAATATTGAATATTATATTATTATACGAAAAATGATGTCTAACTTATTAAACCGCGACGTCGCACAAACCGGATGGATCGAATGCCATATTACCGACGTCGCATAAGTCGATGTCATTTTTTTGGCGACATCAGCCATTCAAAATGATGTCGTATTCGTCAGCATTCTCCGTCAGCTGGCACACAACGTAGGTCTCCCATAACTCTTGATGTCTCTAACAATTGTCTACGACATCACTCTTACTTAGAACGACGTCGTCCTAGGTGACATGGCAGTGTTTCGTCTCCCATCTCACGTCTTCTTACTATGGCCTATGTCACCTGTATGTGGATGGCCACGTCGATTGTAAAAAAATTGCAGCTATGATCTCCTATCTTCGGCCTTCTTTCTTGGATCGACATTGGTCACAAAACCTTCCGACATCGGTCCAAAATCGAGGTAAAAGGTACTATTTACTTCGGTTATGAACCGCGGTAAAAAAATGCACATTTTACTTCAGTTGCATTAACCTGGTTTTTTTGGACCAAAAACCAAGGTACAAAGTCTTGTAGAACCGAGGTAAAAATTCTTGTTTCTTGAAGTATAGAAAATGAATTAAACTTAAAACGAATGATTTGAACTTCAAAAGAAAATGTATTAAGTCCTCCTCTTTATTTGTACTTTTATTATATTTTATTATTAATAAACGGATAGGGGTACGAATAAATGGATAGGGGTCCGTCAAACCCCCCACAATAACAGGCAGTGTTTCATATAAAAAAAGTTCATATATGAACTTTTTATGATAGACTTATATAATATTCTAAAACACTCTATATAGTGTAACAACATTGATGTTTTTTACTAGAGTTTTTTTTCTTCACAGGCTTGTCCTAACCACCGTACTTTATGCAAAAAAAATCTCGCTAAGAGATAATAAATGGGACTAAAAGACAAAACATAATAAAAATAATCAAACGACTAAAAATGCCCCTAAGGTAACAAGAGTCAATCAAATTGAACAGGAAATTCGCTTATATGCACATGCTTAGCTGAGATGTAAAACACAAAGACCAACTACCATAAGGTTCAAGGAAAAAATAGTGACTATAACTGAGCATATATGTTGGTTGGAATGAATGAGAAGAAGAAAATATTAGCTTCTTATTACGATCCTATTGTTAATGGTACTGCAGGTATGAAAGATTTGAGTTTGCAATCTAAATCGCCTAAGGAAAATGAAGATGGAAATTTATGTCCATGCATGGAATCATCAGATTGTGTTATTTGAATTGCAACCAATAAAAATCTACAATGCATTTCTAAATCACATGTACATGTACATTTTCTTTTCTTTTTTATGAATTAAAATTGTCTCCTGGACGAGGGTTTATAGGGGTTCCTATCCCTTTTTAATTCACCTCAAATATGCACAATGTGCGATTACAATATATGATATGGGATAGACCCAATTAAACTGAGACGTTGGCTAAATATTACAGTTCTAATCTAAAGCCTTAGTGACTGAAAGAGAAGATATAAAAAGGCGCTCAGCCACATTACAATACTAAACAAAGGCATGTGTTGCAATGAGAAGGACACACCAAAGATAAGTGATTTTTATTGTGTATCTATAGTATAGCCACACTATAATAGACCCGAGACTACTATAACCAATCATAGTGAAGTATCGAATGAAACTCATGCAAAATTATCTATCCACACTTAAGATCAACTATCTAGGGCAATCAAAACAAATCAAATGAAGTTCCCCAACTAATGATCCAGTCTAGTCTCCGTTTAACCAATAAAAATCTTTCCCTAGACTAGGAGGCTTAAACCAATCATTTTAATTGCCAAAAATAATTTTCATTGATGTATAAAGATCACTTATGATACGTAGAATTATCTCTAACTTGGTTCCAAAAGCTTTTAAAGACTAATTAATCGAATTAACAATCTAATTGGCCTCTTCATCCAAATGTATCAAAGTCTACAAATATGATTTAAATCCTCGAAAATAACAATATCACCAAAAGTCCGTTGTCTGAATGACTTTGACATGGATTTCTTCTTACCGTCTCTTTGGATATCAAATTTGAAGTCAATCAAGTTTTACCGGACTCGGGCTGCCGAAAAACAAGTATTGGCAGAGACAATTCCTACTCAATACTTAAATCAAAAAAACCTTTTATTTACGATGCTTTTCTAAAGGAAAACAACTGAAAATTAAAAAAGAAAACAAAGAAGAAAAAAATAGTAAAAGTTCAGAATTATGATTCTCCTACACCGAAAAGGAGAAAAAAAAGGAAAAGAAAGCAGTACCCCTTGTTACCATGACTTAACCGGAGAAGCTACCGGTACCCATTTTAATCACCGTAAATATCATTTTGACCAGATTGTAATAAAATTTTGCACATCCTATATTCGTTGCTGCAATCAAAGATATACAGGTGAAAATGATGCCATCATAGCATTAAAAAAACCAAAATTACCTATCATTGTCACGGTGATTTTCTTCCACAAAGAAGGGTCATCCTCTAGAAATCTGGTCTACCAAAACGCCAACTTCCGGCAGCTGTCCGAGTTTTCCTAGATTTGGGCTTGACTCGGGCGATGACTCAGACCGAGTTGCACTGACTCGCTCCACAAAGTGACTCAGTCCGCTGAGTGCCACTGTGTGACTAAGCTCACCGAGTTCAGCACTTTCCTGACTTAGTTCGCCGAGTTCAGCCACTACTCTATGAGTTCTGCAGCTTGTAGCTGATCCACAACTTGGAGCGAATCTACGGAACCCTCCGAAATGGCATCTGACCGAGATCTTCCAGAAACAACTTAATGGAAAGGTCCATCAATAAATAGACTTTGGGTTCGCAACATGGAGTGGGTCTGTGAAACCTGCCGGAACAGCCCGTGACCGCGATCTGCTAGAAATAGTTCCTTGGAGATGTTGACTTATCCAATTACTTGATTGCATGTATATTATGTATATTATGTAAAACCACCAAGACTGGCTGATAGGAGGTTCACAGAAACAATTTTGATTATTGTTGAGCATATATGTTTGTTGGAATGATAAAGAAGAAGAAGAGAACATTAGCTTCTAATTGTGATCCTATTGTTAATGGTAATGCGGGTATGAAAGATTTAATTTTGCAATATAAATTTTCAAAGGAAAATGAAGATGGAAATTTATGTCCAAGCATGTAATCATCAGATTCTATTACTTGGATTGCAACCAATAAAAATCTAGACCGAATATCTAAATCACATAACATATGTAACAAAATACAACACTAACAACAATTTATATTCTTTAAATATGTGTACAATTATTGTGAAATTACATAATCTTAGTGACTATAATATTTGATTTCATTGGCCCTCAAATATTGAATAAAATGATTTTTTTAAAACTTGCCAAATAGTTGCACGTATTCACTAGAGAACATGCACATTAATAGCTTGAAAAATCGGATATGTAAAATTGGTAATATTGGAAACTAACACTAGCAACTAATACATGATTTGTGTTTGATGTAACTTGTGTTGTAGCCCACAAATTTTCTTTTGCTTGCGGATAGGATTTGTGTCACAACTATTCAATTTACATGGCGGAAAGGGGCACACATTTATTTTTTCATTCTTCATAACTAGGGATAAAGACAGAATGAAGCTGCAACTTTCAAGACCCAAAAAAATACAAAATCTCCAGGTTTTTAATAGAAAAGCTAGACCATTCCCCCGGTGAGATCCGGAATCTAGGCACCTAGAAGTAGTGTAACACAATGAGATTACATACAACTAAAGCTGGGGGCATTTTACAGATAAGAGGATCCATACATTTTACTAGTAGAGTGAATATATAATGTTTACAAAAGAAAAAACCAAACCTAGCTTAATTTAGAAATTGTTCAAAAGGTTTCATCAAAATTAGGAAAATCTATCGAAACCGGAATTCCAAACTAAATTAAATCACATGATTTAAAAAATAAATCTAAATAAATCACTATATTTTAACGAATGTATCTAACAATATTTTCAACATGACATTTGTAAATCACATACCGTAGTCAACCCAATACAAAACTAACAACACTTTCTTTTTGTAGTCTTCAAGATGTGTACAATTAATATAAATGTAAAACCCTAGTTAGTGACTATAATATATGACTTTATTGATACAAAAACATTAAATTTAATTAATTAATCTTTTGGAAACTTGCCTAATAGTTGCACATATTCACAGAAAACATGCCCATTAATCGCACATAAAAATAGGATATGTAAAATTTGTAATACTAGAAATTAACACTAGCAACTAACACATTAGTTGTGTTTGATATGGAAGCTGTTGTACCTAACAATTTTTCTCTGGCCAGCGGCTAGATTTTGTGTCACAACTACTCAGTGTACTAGACGGAAAGAGATGGGACATTACATTTTGCATTCTTTCTAATGATGATGTTCTGGTTGTTAAAAGTATTGATCACACTTACCTCTTTCATTGGTCCTATTTCCTTATTCTAATCATATTCTTTGAACATTTTTTCTATTTTAATGTAGGCTATAGTTGCAAAGATTTAAGTATTTTTCCATTTTTCAATTTTTTTCCAAAAATAGTTGCGCATGAACTACAACAAAATAGGCTAAGTAAGATGTGACAATAAACCCATTGAAGTAAAGTTTGTCAATAATTGGCCAATTCCCACATGTTGTCCACTCAATATGTCTGATTTCCCAAGTGTTTTTGTGGCATATATTTTTCTTGTACTCTTAGCAGGGCACAACCTTATGTGCACTCCCAAATTAAGGTGCTATAATTCATTGCAATATAAAAAACCAATGCAAAATAAAGTTCATTTTACTTTAAATTCATATATGAACTCCAAAATAAAATGCCTTTTCTGATAGTTTAATTCATGGTAGAAGTCAAGTTTCAACTTTTGTTAATGAACGAGGCCACAGAAAAATACTTCACTTGGTAATTCTCTTGAGAAGGTTAAATACAGGAGCAGTTACAACTTTAAATATTTAATTTTTGGTAACATTTTGCACAAAATTTGCTCAAAATTTGCATAGTTTTATTCGTTCTTGTGACTTTGATAGTAAGGTTTCCTGCGTTGTTTGAGGTGGTGGTTTGAAAAAAATATGTACTACTAATTCCTTGAGTTTGAATTAATTGGTTGGTTTTGTTGATTTTGATCCTTGTTTTAGCTATCAATTTGAATTTTCAGCACCAACTCCTTTGAAGTTTGATGTACCGGAGCAACACCAATAATATTAAGGTTTAAGTTGTACACGGTGAATCTTATGCTTCTTTTAATGCAAAACATATTTGAAAGAAGGAACTTGAATATCAGACCCCAAACTGACTCTGCATCCAGTTTGGCTTCTTCACAGCCAAAATGTAATTGTGTAAAAGGTGGTGCACTGAAACAAAACAACAAGTGGATAGATGAGCATATACTAGTTGCAATGAGAAAGATGCACACCATGTAAAAACATTAGGCTCTAATTGTGATGCTATTGTTAATGGTATTGCGGTTATGGAAATTTTGATATTTCAATCTAAATTACCTAATTAAAATGAAGATGAAAATTTGTCTCCACACATTAAATCATCAGATTGTGTGGTTTGAATTTCCACCAATAAACATCTACTATGCATTTGTAAATCACAAGTCATACTTAACCAAATGCAACACTAACAACATTTCAGTTCATTTTCTTCCAGACGTGTACAACGTGTGTAATTATAGAATCAAAGTTACTATATATACAACTTATTGACACACAACCATTTAATAAAATTAATTAATTTTTTGACACTTGCCTAATAGTTGCACGCATTCCCAAGAAAATATGCCCAATAATCGCACATTAAATAGGATACCTTGAGGTAAAATTGCAACCTTTAAAATCTGCTTATTTCTACTATACAAACTACCATACATTCATGTAATAACAACTACATGCAAAGGAACCACCAATCAATACCTGGGCAGGAAATTGTGTTCTCTCAGAAGCATTAAGTGTCCATGCATACGGTTCGAAATTCATATTTCCATGACTAATAGCCTCAAATATTCCATGAAGCTTCCTATCAGAGTAATTGAATAGAATGAGCGAAAATCATGGATTAATGTTCTTCACGTATGAGAAATGCGGACTTGGCAAGCCTGTCAAAAGATAAAACACAAACATAAACACGTTAGACATTTGAATCCATCATTTTCATAACATATACTACAAGCACATAGACTATTTCAGAATTGGAAGCAAATAATTAAATAAACACCACACATTTGGGATATTATAGCGTGGTAGCATACCAAATAGTTGTTACCTAAGACATTATTTCATGATGATCTTTGTGAAACCAAATAATACAACTCTGAGAATGGATTTCTCCAAATTCCTCTAGTGATAAGCCCTCCATCCATCTAAAAAGCTTGCGGTATTCTTCCAGCCATCGTCCTTCAAAATTCAAACCTTCCAAGACAAAATCTCATCATATTACTAGATGAACATCACCTTCAGACTGCCCTGTATACTGTATTAATTATGAAGTAGGTTAAACTTCAACCTAAATATACTCAAATAATTCAATCCATTAGAGCATATTCATCAAGGAAGAGAGGCACATAAGCATAAAAATTTAACACGACAAAATTATAATCTGTGAGGGTTTGGGAACAAGTGCTGGGCATTATTCTATAAAATTCAAAACATAATTACAAAAACCCGCGCGCCCACAGATTATGATGAAAAAAACACATACAAACAAAATGATTTACTACTAAAATCAACCTTCAGAATCTATGAAATGCATTAGGGTCATTTTTGCATACATAAACATCAACTCCAATTCTCTCTCATTACTCACCCCAAGTTACTGACGAAGAGAAATACCGCAAAACATAAACCCGGGGAGAACAGTCAAGAGAAAACTTTTAAAAAATGGTTAGCATGAGGAGAGATTGGGAGAAAATCTGCAGGAATGACAGCGACGCCTGTACGAAGGTGGCGGGGCCGTCAGAGCAGTTACAGTTGTTTAGGAACGAGCAGGAAATGGTGTGAGTATTAAGTATTTTTGTTTGTCTATCATATTGTAACTAAATACATTCCATTCGTTTTCATAAGGTAAAGTATTAAGTCCCCCTCTTCATTTTTTCTTTTCATACGGGTAGGGGTTTGTTAAACCCCCCAAAATAAAGGCTGTATTTCATATAAAAAAGTTAAAATATGAACTTTCACCATATAATAAAGGACTAACATCTTCTATGACAGAGTGATCAAATATTATACAACACTCTATATCGTGTGAAAACATTGATGTTTCCTACAAGAGGTCTAATTTATTTTTCGCAGCATTGTCCAAAACACAACACACCATAATTTTTGCAAAGAATCTTCTCCTAAGAGATAATAAATGGGACTAAAGGTCAAAAAATGACACAAATCATCCAACGACAAAAAATTCCCACAAGGTGACAAGAGTAAATCAATTTGGAAATGAAAGTCACACGCATGCACATGCTTAGCTAAGATGTAAAACCACTAAGAATGGCTAACAGAAGTTCACATAAACAATTGTGATTATAGCTGACCATATATGTTAGTTGGAATGAGAAAGAAGAAGAAGAGAACATTAGCTTCCAATTGAGATCTTAGTGTTAATGGTATTGCTGGTATGAAAGATTTGAGTTTGAAATCTAAATTGCCTAAGGAAAATGAAGATGGAAATTTATGTCCGAGCATGTAATCATCAGATTGCGTGATTTGGATTGCAACCAATAAAAATCTACAACACATTTCTAAATCACATAACATAGTCAACAAACTACAACACTAAGAACAATTTTTATTCTTTAAAGATGTGTACAATTATTGTAAAATCACATAATCCTAGTGACTATAGTATATGACTTCACTGACCCTCAAATATTAAATAAAATGAATTGTTTTTTGAAAATTTCCTAATAGTTGCTTGTATTCACCTGAAAACATTCCCATTAATTGCACATAAAATAGGATATGTAAAATTTTTAATATTAGAAACTAACACTAGGAACTAATACATGAGTTGTGTTTGATATGACTTGTGTTGTAGTTAACAATTTTTTTTTGCTCGTGGATAGAACTTGTGTCACAACTACTCACTGTATATGGCGGAAAGAGGCACACATTTATTTTTGCATTACTTGTAACAAGGGATAAAGACAGAAAGAAGCTGCAACTTTCAAGACACAAGAAATTCATAAAATCTCCAGTTTTGTAACAGAAAGGATAACCCATTCCCCCAGTGCGATTCGGAATCTAGGCACCTTGAAGTAGTGTAACACAATGAGATCACCTACAACTAGAGCATGGTTTTTTTTACAAATAAGAGGATACATACAATTTACAAATAGAGTGAATATATAATGTTTAAAAAAGCAAAAACCAAACTCAACTTCATTTAGAAATTGTTCAAAAGGTTTCATCCCAATAAGGAAAATCTATTTAAATCGGAATCCCAAACTAAGCTAAATCACATGATTTAAAATATATATCTAAACTAAATCTCTAAAAATATTTTCAACTAATGTATTTAAAAAAAACTAATATCTTCACTAAATATGAGCAAATCTATCTAAACTATATTTTAACCAATGTATTTAACAATATTTTGAACATCACATTTGCAAATCACATATCGTAGTCAACCCAATACAACACTAATAACATTTTCATTATATAGTCTTCAAGATGTGTACAATTAATGTAAATATAGAACCCTAACAAGTGACTATAATATATGAATTTATTGATACTAAAACATTAAATTTACTTAATTAATCTTTTGGAAACTGGCCTTATATTTGAACATATTCACAGAAAACATGCCTATGAATAGCACATAAAAACAGGACATGTAAAATTTCTAATACTAGAAATTAACACTAGCAACTAATACATCAGTTGTGATACGATATAAAAATATCATTTATTATATTTTTCTTAGTTTAATATTTTTAGGAGTTTAACACTATACTCTTTTCCCATTGGGTTTTTTAATGCGGTAGTGTGATCATCTTTAGAATTATTTTTAAATATTGTAATTTAGGAGTTTTGTTCTGATTAGAATTAGATTTGGTAAGATTAGATAAGATAATAGTTTTTCAAGATTAGTTTGAATAAATTTCAGCCATATATAGCCATTTTATTTTAGGTATTATAGTTAGATATGGTTTTAGTTTCCTAAAGTTGCCATAATTCTTTTCATTTTCTATTTGTATGGGATGAATTATACCCTATAAATAGGGGAGGCCATCCACGATATTATACCATTTACACAACATTATTATCAATAAAAAATTCAGATTTTTAAGTTTATTGCTTGAGAGCATTAATTTTCATTGTTGCTTAATCCTGCGGGTTAATTAAGTATCAATATTCTTTGTGAACTAATGATGCGAGATAGTTAGTAAACAAAGAACCCTTTACTTTTGAGTTCATCCCGCGGGCTAGTTAACGAGAAAATTTTTGAATTGCGAAATCCCTTTTTTAGTTAAAAATCTAAAATTTTGCAATCCAGAGTTTTCGCAATGAGATTCATATCTAGTTGGGTTTGATGTGGCTGCTGTTGTGCTTAACAATTATTCTCTGGCTCGCGGCTAGAATTTTCGTCACAACTACTCATTCTACTTGGCGAAAAAAGCTGGGACATTACTTTTTTCATTCTTTTTAACGGTGAAGTTGTGGTTGTTAAAAAGTATCTGATATGCACCTTTATGGATGCTTTTACCAATGCATTAGGTACAGTTATTATCATTTTTTCTTTGGTTTATTTCTAGTTTTTGTTAGGTTTACATGACAAAGGGTTTAGACGAACATTATTAGTTTTCTTGTCTTAATCCCGAGTATTGTGAACTTAATTGAAGCTAATGGACAATTTTTTATTCACGAGCACCTGGATTCTTCTTTTTGATATTACAAGTAGGTTGCTCGTGAGTACTTTTTCATCATCATTGTGTAGAAGGCCATCCACGAGGATGGTAAATGATATTTGAAGGCCATTTGCAAGAATGGTAGAAGATGTCGAAGGTCATTCGCGAGGATGGTAGTAGATTGAAGGCCATGGACTCCAAAACATGGCAGTAGATGGAATTGATCCCAGAAAAGGTGGATTACAAGTTGAAGAAGGCCAAGAATGGAAGACATTGCCAACCGATTGAACTAGCCTGCTAGACGACCGGCCAGCACGGGTCGTGCATGAGCCCACTTCAGCCATGCACGGTTCAGGCAACGTGGCTAGCATGCCCCCGACAAATTTACAAGGGCCATTCAAAGGCCCTTACATGGGCACTGCACCTTCATGCAAGCCGCTACACTAGTGCTCGAAATTCACTCCCAAACGGCTAAGTATGGGCACATGCCAATCCGTTTTATAGGGTCCATGTAATTCCAAATTCCAAGAGTGAAGACTAGCCCACGGGGTGTGAAAAATAGCATGACCCACGCTGATCTAAGCAAAAAATCCTTACAGCCGAAGGGTCACGCCAAACAACATGAGGTTTGCAAATCAGAAGTTCCAAATCAAGCACCAGCTCACAGACCATGTAGGTCTGTGCACCCTGCCTTGCATGAGGCTGTACGGACCGTGCTGTGGTACACATCCCACTTTGCTTTTGCACGGACAGTGTCGTTTTCCATTGGTCACACAAATTTGGGGTGTTAGGGTTTTTGGATCATTTTTGGGCCTCTTTAAAGGTCCAATTTCCCATTACTATATACAGGGACCTATTTATAGTAGGGTTTGAGTTTATGCCCATTTTTCATCTTTAAGATTAGGCTAGAGAGAGAAAATACTCTTCCTTCTCTCTAGGTTATTTTTCTTTTTTCTCTTTAAAGTATTGAATCCAATTAAATACGCGGGTTCAATGCTAAGGGAATAATTAATTAACTTGGGGATTATATTTGTATTCATGTATTAATGTTTGTTTTGTGATATTTCTTAGATCTATCTATTTCTATGTGTTTTGTGATAATTATGATGGCCTGTTCTTCATGTTCTTGTAAATTGTATGATTGTCACACTAAGTTAGCACACACCGTAGTCTTCTTTCATATTTGTGCAATTATTGATACCCCGGGGAAGGAAACCTAGATGTTCTTGGGGTAACGATAGTCCGGAACCGTGTGGGTGTGTGCACGTGGGTTGCCAAGTTAATTTTATGATCGACCATACACTAGTAAGCCAGCGAGTTGGTCTAAAGGGTTATGGGGTATAAATAGTTAAAGTAGCAAACCAGGGTTAGCTTTGCAACTCTAGATCCATCGATAAGGTGCTTCAACCCCTTTGCCTTTTTAGGCCCAGGGAGAAGTATTTGTGACGTAGTACCTGAGACGTAATAGCACAAGAGAGATTAAGATTTGCACAGCAGGCAGGGCCGTTGTTGCACTCCCCTAATTACGGAGGCGGTGCCGATGGAAGATTACATGTGCACCCTACGTAACAGGTATGGGGAAGTGTTGACCATCAACCACACCACGTGTCACAAACACTAGAATAGGTTTATAGTTCTTACATGTGATGAAATCAAGAATCGAAACAACATTAAATAAGTTATGCAAATATTCACCAAGTGCTAGTTTATATAGTTTATTCTTTGTTGAGTTGCATGCTAGTAGTTGTTAGTAATCCCCCACCCCCAATGTCTGTTTTACCAACATTGATTGTTCTCAACACGTGATCAGATTGACGACCTCGATCACGGCTGTGTGTAGTTGATTATTATATTTCTAACATCTCGGTAGACAACCTCGGTACTCGCCACTATCTACCAATTTTGGTGGCATAGCAGTCGAAATGGGAGAAACAATACAAATTATATGTTTGACAATCCCCTCTCGATTAATAGTAGATCTCTCATGAAAAATGTTATTTATTAGCGAGGGCGGGAGGGAGTGGGTCAGTATCAATCACACTTACCTCTTTTCACTGGTCCTATTTCCTTATTCTAATCATATTCATTGAAGTTAACATCTTCCAAAGTTAGCTAACCTGATTGTTGATTGGTTTCAGGTGTAAAGTAAAATTCCTATAAACTTTTAATATTTCATACTCTATATATCCCGGGATAAATGGCACATTGAAATGTGGTTAGGTATTTTATAAAAGATGAGGTGGCAAAGAATAATTGTGAAAAAGTAGGGATATTTTGGAAAGCAGTGGGGCAAACCATACAGTTGTTGAAGTTAAAAGGGATATTTTAGAAATTTTATAACATATTCTTTACCCATTTTGGGTAAGAATTAAAGTGTCATTTTATGTGGGATGGACAAAAATAGAAAGTGTGCCAATTCTTCCAGAATGGAGGGAGTATTTTAATGTAGGCTATAGATGTAAAGATTTAGGTAATTTTTTTTTTCAATTTTTAAAAAAATAGTTACACATGAACTACAAAAAAATAGTCTAAGTAAGATGTGAAAATAAATCCCTTGGAGTAAATGTTTTATCAATTCTCATTTTTTGTCCACTCAATATGTCTGATTTTTCCAATGTCTTCAAGGCATACATTTTTCTTGTAATCTTAGTAGGACACAACATTGTGTGCACTCCCAAACTAAGGTGCTATAATTTCACTACAATATAAAAAAATAGTGGAAAAAAGTTTGTCTTACTTAAAATTCATATATGAACTCTAAAATAAAATGTCTTTTCTAAAAGTTTCAATCATTTAGAAGTCAAGCTTCAACTTTTGTTAATGAACGAGGCCACAGAAAATACTTCATATGATAACTCTCTTGGGAAGCTTAAATAATTGAGCAGTTACAACTTAAAATATGTAATTTTCTGTAACATTTTACAAAAAATTTGTATAGGTTAATATTAGTGATCCTGTGACTTTGATAGTTAGGTTTCCTGCATTTTTTGAGGTGGTGGTTTGCACAAAATATGCACACTCAAGTAAAAATTCCTTGAGTTTGAATTAATTGGTTGGTTTCGTTGTTTTTTATCCCTGTAATTTTAGCTATATATTTGAATTTTCCACACTAATTCCTCTGAAGTTTGATGTACAGAAGCAACACCAACAATATTAAATTTCTAGTTGTATGCGGTGAATCTTATGCTTCTTTACTGCGAAGAATATATGAAAGCAATTACTCGCATATAAGACCCCTAGTTGAAACTGCAGCTAGTCTGGCTTCTTCACCACCTAAAAGAAATGGTGTAAAAGGTGGTACACTGAAGCAAAACAACAAGTGGGTAGTTGAGCATAAACTAGATGCAATGAGAAAGATGCACAACATGCAAAAACATTAGATTCAATTGTGATGCTTTAATTAATGGTATTGCGGTTATGAAAAAATTAATATTGCAATCTAAATTTCCTAAAAAATGAAGATGAAATTTTTTCTCCACGCATGGAATCATCATATTGTGTGATTTGAATTTCCACCAATAGACATCTACTATGCATTTGTAAATCCATGCCATACTTAACCAAATACAACACTAAGAACGTGTTCATTCGTTATGCTTCAAGATGTGTACAATTTATGTAAATCCTAGTTACTATATATATGACTTTTTTGACACACAACCATTTAATAGAATAATTATTTTTTGACACTTGCCTAATAGTTGCACGCATTCACTACAAAACATGCCCATTAATTGCACATAAAATAGGATACCTTGAGGTAAACTTGCAACCATTAAACTGTGTACATTTCAATTATACAAACTACCATACATTCATGTAATAACAGCTACATGTAAAAAAACCATTAATCAATACTTGGGCAGGAAATTGTGTTCTCTCAGAACCATTAAGTGTCCATGCATACGGATCAATATTCATATTGCCATGACTAACAACCTCAAATATGCCATAAAGCTTCCTATCAGAGTAATTGAATAGAAAGAGCGGCAATCCTGGATGGATGTTCTTTACGTTTGAGAAACGTGGACTTGGCAAGCCTGTCAACAGATAAGGTACAAACATAAACACCTTAGACATGTGATTCCATCATTTTCTTAACATATACTACAAGCACACAATCTGTTTCAAAATGGAAGCAAAAAATTAAATAAACACCACACATTGAGATACTATGGCATGCTAAATAGTTGTTTGCTAAGACATTATTTCATGGTAATCTTTGTGTAACAAAATATTACACCTCCGAGATTGGCTTTCTCCAAATTCCTCTTAGTTACAATCCCTTCATTCATCTGAAACGCTTGGATTTTCTTCCAGCTACCATCCTTCAAAATTCAAACCTCTCAAGACAAAATATCATTCTATTACTAATGAACATCAACTTAAGGATGCCATGTACACTGTATTAGTTACGTAGTAGGTTAAACTTTAAACTAAATATATTAAAATATTTCAATCCATTAGAGCGTATACATCATGGAAGAAAGGCACGTATGCATAAAAATTTTACAAAAGAAATTTAGAATCTGTGGGGTCCGGGGGCAAGTGCTGAGTAATATATGAGCAAATTCAGAACATAATTTAAAAAACATACATTATGCACAAAACAAAAATTATACACTAAAATAAACATACATATTTCAAAAAATTAAATAAATATTCATTATATATGAAATCCTCAATCCTCATTATCACTGGGGAAGAACAGAAACATTAACTGCGACTAAAATACGAGCAGCGGCACACTTCAATCAAATTTTGACAGAATGAGAAAATGAGAATCTATGAGAGCAATTTATAAGCAAATTGAAAACCCACTCGCACAAAAATTATGGATGATGAAAAACACATTAAAAAAACAATTCAACACTAAAATCAACCTTCAGGATCTATGAAACGCATTACGGTCATTTTCACATGCATAAACATCAACTTCAATTCTCTCTCATTAGCTCACCTCAAGTTACCAACTAAGACAAATACCGCAAAACATAAACCTGGTGAAGTATAGTCAAGAGAAAATTAAAAAATGGTTAGTGTGAGGAAAGATGGGGAGAAAATCTGCAGAAACGGCGGCGACGTCAGTACGAACGTGGCTGGGCCGTTGGAGCAATTACAGTGTAAGTATTAATTATTTTTGTTTGCCTGTCCTATTTTAGCTAAACGCATTCCATTCATTTTCATAAGGTAAGGTATTAAGTTCCCCTCTTTATTTTAATTTTATTATTAATAAAGAGGTTAGGTTTGTCAAACTCCTCACAATAAAGGCAATATTTCATATAAAAAAGTTCAAATCTGAAGTTTCACCATATAATAAAGGACTAACATCTTCTATGGCAGAGTGATCGAGTATTCTACGATACTCTATATCGTGTGACAAAATTGATGTTTTTTACAAGAGATTTTATTTATTTTTCACGGCCTTGTCCTAAACACAACACACCATAATTTCTGCAAAAAATCTTCTCTTAAGAGATAACAAATGGGACCAAAAGACAAAACATGAAGCAAATCATCAAACGACTAAAAATTCCCATAAGGTAACAAGAGTCAATCAAATTGGAAAGGATAGTCTCACGCATGCACATGCTTAGCTAACATGTAAAACCACCAAGATTGGCTGACACGGGGTACACATAAATAATTGTGATTATAGGTGAGCACATTTGTTAGTTGGAATGAGAAAGAAGAAAGAAGAGAACATTTGCTTCTAATTGTGTTCCCGTTGTTAATGGTATTGCAAGTATGAAAGAGTTGAGTTTGCAATCTAAATTGCCTAAGGAAAACGAAGATGGAAATTTACGTCCAAGCATGTAATCATCAGATTGTGTGATTTGGATTGAAACTAATAAAAATCTACAGTGCATTTCTAAATCACAAAACATAGTCAACAAAATACAACACTAAGAACAATTTTTATTATTTAAAGATGTTTACAATTATTATAAAATTACATAATCACAGTGACTATAATATATGACTTCACCGACCATCAAATATCGAACAAAATGAATCATTGTTTTGAAACTTGCCTAATAGTTGCACGTGTTAACTCGATAACATGGCCATTAATCGCACAAAAATAGGATGTAAAATTTGTAATATTAGAAACTAACACTAGAAACTAATACATGAGTTGTGTTTGATGTGACTTGTGTTGTAGCTGACAAATTTTCTTTTGCTTGCAGATAGAATTTGTGACACAAGTACTCAATGTACATGGTGGAAAGAGGCACGCATTTATTTTTTCATTCTTTCTCACTGGGGATACAGACAGAATGAAGCTGCAACTTTCAAGACCTAAAAAATTTACAAAATCTTCATTTTTTTAATTGAAAGGCTAACCCGTTCCCCTAATGTGATGTGGCATCTAGGAACCTAGAGGTAGTGTAGACACAGTGAGATCACCTACAACTAGAGTAGAGAGGCTTTTAAATACAATTTTTAAATTGAGTAAATATATAATTTTTACAAAAGAAAAAAACTAAACTCAACTTACTTTATAAATTGTTCAAAACGTTTCATCCCAAATGGGAAATCAGTCTAAACCAGAATTCCAAACTAAACTAAATCACATGATTTTAAAAAATAAATCTAAACTAAATCACTATATTTTAATTAATGTATTTAACAATATTTAGAACACCACATTTGTAAATCACATGTTGTAGTCAACGAAATACAACACAAACAACATTTTCATTCCATAGTCCTTAAGACGTGTATGGTTAATGTAAATATAGAACCTTATCTAGTGACGAATATACGACTTTATTAATACTGAAACATTTAATATAAATAATTAATATTTTGGAAACTTGCCTAATAATTGAACATATTCATAGAAAACATTCCCATTAACCGCACATAAAAATAGGATATGTAAAATTGGTAATATTAGAAATTAAGACTAGCAACTAATGAATCAGTTGCGTTTGATGTGGCTGCTGTTGTACCTAACAATTCTTCTCTGGCTCGCGGTTAGAATTTGTGTCACAACTACTCAGTGTACTTGGCGGAAAGAGCTGGGGCATTACTTTTTGCATTCTTTTTAATGATGAAGTTTTGGTTGTTAAAAAGTATCGATCGCACTTACCTCTTTCATTGGTCCAATTTCCTTATTCTAATCATATTTGTTGAAGTTAACATCTTTCAAAGTTATTTAACTTGATTTTTGAATGGTTTCAGATGTAAAATAAAATTCCTATAAAATTAAAACATTCCCTATTTTAATTTAGGCTATAGTTACAAAAATTTAGGTAATTTCCATTTTTTAATTTTTTTAAAAATGGTTACGCATGAACTACAACATAATAGGCTAAGTAATATGTGAAAATAAACCCATTGGAGTAAAATTTGTAAATAACTAGCCAATTCTCACCTGTTGTCCACTCAATATGTATGATTTCTCCGTTGTCTTAGTGGCATATATTTTTCTTGTACTCTTACAAGGGCATAACCTTTTGTGCACTCCTAAACTAATGTGCTATAATTTCACTACAATATAAAAAAATAGTACAAAAAATGTTCATCTTAATTTAAATTCATTTATGAACTTGAAAATAAAATGTCTTTTCTTATAGTTTAAATCATGGTAGAAGTCAAGCTTCAACTTCTGTTAATGAACGTGGCCACAGAAAAATAATTCACATGGTAATTCTTTTGAGAAACTTAAATACGTGGCCAGTTACAAATCAAAATATTTAATTTTCGGTAACATTTTGCACAAAATTTCCATAGGTTAATATCGGTCTTGTGATATTGATAGTGAGGTTTCCTGCGTTGTTTGAGGTTGTGGTTTGCACAAAATATGCACACTCGAGTACTAATTCCTTGAGTTTGAATTAATTGGTTGGTCTTGTTGATTTTGATCCTTGTTTTAGCTATATGAAATTTCAACACTAATTCCTCTGAAGTATTTAGTACCATAGCAACACTAATAATATTAAGGTTTTAGTTGTACACGGTGAATCTTCTGCTTTTTTAAAGCGAAGAATATATGAAAGCAGTTACTCAAAAATCAGACCCAAAATTGATACTGCAGCCAATCTGGCTTCTTCACCCCCAAAACGTGATGGTGTAAAAGTAGTGCACTGAAGCAAAACAACAAGTGGATACCTGAGCGTATAGTAGTTGCAATTAGAAATATGCACAACATGCAAAAACATTAGGTTCTAACTATGATGATATTGTTAAATGATTGCGTTTATGAAAATTTTGATATTGCAACCTAAATTGCCCAAGTAAAATAACGATGAAAATTTATCTCTATGCATGAAATCATCAGATTGTGTGATTTGAATTACTACCAATAAACATCTACTATGCATTTGTAAATCACATGCCATACCAAATACAACACTAAGAATGTTTTCACTACATATTTTTCAAGACATTTACAATTTATTTAACAATAAAATCGTAGTTACTACATACATGACTTTAGTGACACACAACCATTTAATAAAAATTAATTAATATTTTGACACTTGCCTAATAGTTGCACACATTCACTAGAAAACATGCACATTAATCGCACATAAAATAGGATACCTTGAGATAAAATTGCAACCACTAAACCCTGTACATTTTAATTAAACAAACATCCATACATTCATGTAATAACAGCTACATGTAAAGGAAACACCAATTAATAATTGGGCAGGAAATTGTGTTCTCTCAGAACCATTAAATGTCCATGCATATGAATCGATATTCATTTTGCCATGACTAACAACCTTGAAGATGTCTTGAAGCTTCCTATTTGAGTAATTGAATAGATAGAGCAG
>JAULKM010104094.1:0-25007 GCA_032355605.1 Rubia tinctorum | reverse complement strand
ATATCATATATTCATGTACATGATAAAAGATATGTTTAATAAATAGAAAATAAGGTGGGAACCACAATAAAGTGGGGGTAGTGAGATGAGTTGAATGTTATGGTTGTGGAATGGAAATGAAAGGTGAGATGAATTTAAAGTGAGAGAATGAGTATATTAATTAAATATTTAAAAAAATGGGATGAGATGAAATTTGGGGGATGAATGATTAAAGATGCTCTCACAGTACCTAGGGAACAAGTTCCTGAGTGAAGAGAGGACAATGACTGAGAGCAGGGGGATTAAAATAAGGCCGACATTGTTTTTATGAAATTCACATGCTTCTTCAAAAACCAAAAACACACACACAGTGGCGGAACTAGGCCAACTCCGGTGATTCTTCCCGGATGAACAGTGACCGCCCCTCCTTCGCCCCCAAACCTCCGCCCCAGCCCCTCGTCCGCCCCTCCTCCGATATACCTCTGGTTCCGCCACTGCACACACACCAGTGCCTATAGAACAAGTTTTTTGAGCGAATAGAGAACAAGGACTAGAAACAAAAGGATTAATGTTCGTATGAAATTCATATGCTACTTCAAGAACCAAAACACACACAAACACACCCACAGTACCGAGAATAGGGACTGGGGAACTTTTTATACCGTAGATAATATTCGTTCCAACTACTTCGATCTCATAATGGGAAATGTGGCAGCAGAACACGAAATGAATGCCATTTTCCAGGTTATCTAAGAAACTCTCTCTCTAGGATTGAGAGCACTGAACCTCTGTTGAACACCAACAAAGTAAACCAACTGAAGTTTAAATCATTTACCCTGTCATTTTAATGTCCATTAACCAAACCACAATCCTATACAAAACAACATCGAAGCTTGTTTATTACCCAACCAGTTTCCTCGCCATTACAGAAACTTGCACAAAATAACCAAAAACATTTAGTCATTGTTGGTTAAATTTGCTGCAAGTGATATTTATTTTTAGTAAATAGATTTACTTCATACCAAGTTTGTAGGAGTTTGTTTGTTAGTGGAAGTAGTGAAGTAGTGGGTACGTGACCCATGTTTCCATGACTCCTTTTTTGTAGCTTTGTTTTGGTTATAAATAAGAGAAAAATCAGAAAAACAGTAACATAATTACTGCACCAAAATTCTTTTGTCTTTCTTTAGCTTCCAACGTAATACTTGCCTTATTTCTTCACTGCAAACCAAGACATTTATTCTGTAAAACCAACGTGAAGCATTGTTTGCTTTTGCTCCAAAAAAACCAAAATCATTTGCCTTTGTTTCCTTAGCCAACGTAAACATTTGTTTACTGCAAACCAAATTTTGGTCTTTCTTTTGTTTCACCTTACCAACGCAAGTAATATTATTTTGCTTGTTTCAAACCAAATCCTTTACTTCTTTAGTTTTTCTTTTTTGTCTGAAACTACATTACTTGTCCTTTAAGATTATGATGATTACGAGCCCTTACCTTTCTTAATATAGTATCTGATACAAGTTGCAAGGGAATATCCAGGGAGAACCTCTCCAATGCTTGTGAAGACACTGAAGAGCATATCCGATGTAGCGCAACAAAAAGAAGAGCTTAATTTAATTAATTAATGTGAATTATATTTAAGAGACTGTCATTAGGCTGATATTTAAATATAATCGCCCGTTCTTGCTTCGCCTGAAAAACAAGCCCTCACCAGAACCAAGTTCAGAAAGTGGAGCACCCCCACTGCCTCCAGCCTACTGCTCGAAAATCTGAGGTTTTTCTTTTTGGGGGCCATTTAACTTAGAGTCGGATGCAAATGGGGTTATCCGTAAAACTGGAAATCAATAGGGAGTGCGCATTCAGCGAATGCGCCCCTCCGATATAATATTTTTTTGGAAAAGGTTTCTGCCAGGATTTTTGGTGTAAAAGAAGGAAATGCGCCCTCTATTAAAATGTTGTTTTTTTTTCGAAATTTCAATATCTGAAATAATTTTTGGTCAATATTAATTTTTAAAAGAAGGAAAGGGCGCATACATGGATTTATGATTTGGCAGAAGTGAAATATTTGATTTAAAAAAAATCAAATGGAATTCAGAATATTTTAACATAAATATATATTATTTTATAATAAAATCATTAATTTATTATTATATATCATAAATAAAAATGATATTATTTTATATAAATATAACTATTTTATATTCTATTGTAATTGAATTATACTTTATAATTAATTTGAAAAAAATATAATTATTTTAATTTTTATTTGAATAAAAAATTATAATATTATTTTCGAGTTGTATATGGGTCGAATTTAAATAAAAATATAATTTTCATATGAACTCATTTTATAATAATATTATTGGTTATAATATTTTAATATAAATATATATTATTTTCTTATAAATCATTAATTTATAATTTATATATATAAAAAATGATATTAGTTTATATATAAATATAACTATTTTATATCGTATTGTAATTTAATTATACTTTGTAATTATTTTGAAAAAAATATAATATTTAATTATTATTTAAATAAAATATTATAATATTAATTTTTGAGTTGTATAATGGTCAAATTTAAATAAAAATATAATTTTCATATTAACTCAATTTTTAATAATATTATTTGTTATAATATTTAATATAAATATACAATATTTTCTTATAAATCATTAATTTATTATTTTACATTATAAATAAAAATGATATTATTTTATATACTACTAAAATTGAATTATACTTTATAATTATTTTGAAAAATAATAATATTTTAATAACTATGTGTATAAAAATATTATAATATTATTTTTCAAATTGTATATGGGCCAAATTTGAATAAAAATATTATTTTTTAAATTTGGGATATATTGGCATTAAGATTTTCGATGAATTGGCAACAAGATGTGGGAACAAAACAGATTTTTGAATTTGGACCCGTGTTTTATGATTTGGGAGAAGTGGAATATGTGGGTCCGTATTTTTAGAATTTGGGTTATTGACAATTCTGCAATGACTCAAATTCTAAAGACACGGACTCAAATATTTCACTTCTCTCAGATCATAAAACACGACCCAAATCCAAAAATCTGTTTTGTTCCCTCACCTGGTTGTCGATTCATCGAAAATCTTAATGTGGCAATATTTCTATCCCAAATTTAAGAAATAATAATATTATTAATAGACGAGTTCATATGAAAATTATATTTTTATTTAAATTCGACCCAAATACAACTCAAAAAATAATATCATAATATTTTTATACAAATAATAATTCAAATATTATATTTTTCTCAAAATAATTATAAAGTATAATTCAATTACAATAGTAGATAAAATATTTATATTTATATAAAATAATATCATTTATATTTATAATACAAAATAATAAATTAATGATTTTATAAGAAAATAATATATATTAATAATAAATTTTATAAAATTAATATTATTAAAAATAAATTCAGATGAAAATTATATTTTTATTTAAATATGACCCATATACAACTCCAAAAATATTATTATAATATTTTTATACAAATATCCATTAAAATATTATTTTAAAAAATAAGTATAAAATATAATTCAATTAAAATAGTATATAAAATATTTATATTTATGTAAAATATTATCATTTTTTATAATATAAATAATAAATTAGGGATTTTATAAAAAAATATTTATATTAAAATATTGTAACAAATAATATTATTAAAAAAATGAGTTCATATGAAAATTATATATTTATTTAAATTCGACTCAGATACAACTCGAAAAATATAATTATAATATTTTTTATACACATAATAATAATAATATTATGTTTCAAAATAATTAAAAAGTATAATTCTAGTACAATAGTATATAAAATAACGAAAACGAACTTTGGTTATGTTTTCTGATTTGGTTTTCTGGTCTGCGATTCATTAATGATTTCTTGGTTTAGTTTTTTTTTACAAATTATGAAGAGGGCGCACTTTATTTTTAATTTTTAACAAATTTGAAAACCAGCACCGGTAAAACATCCTATTTGTACTGATATTTTGGCCCTTTGAAATACTGGTGCGTAAGTATAGCGGTGTATCATGGGAAGTTATAGGCACCGGTATACTATACTGGTATTAATGGGGTGTTTTAGCATCGATTTAGTATACTGGTGCTAATGGGGTGTTTTAGCACGGTATAGTATACCAGTGCCTATAACTTTCCGTGGTACATCGCTATACTTACGCATCGATATTTCAAAGAGCCAAAATACCGGTGCGAATGGGGTGTTTTATTGGCGCTATTTCCCCTGATGATTAATAAAAAAACAGCATCGGTTTTACCGGTGCTCATTTTTAATTAAAAATTTAGAAATCAAAATATTTATTAGTACACAAAAAATGCACTAAAATATAGGGAAAAAAGTGAATTGAATTCAATGAATACTCAACACTACTAATCAGTTAAGGTAGCTAAAACTAACTCGTATCAATCTATACTAAAATAAAAAAGTGCTTATAACCAAGGTAGCTACATTGATTAAAAGTAAATTGCTTTGTAACAAGTAGTATTCGAGAAATTCAAAGACTTGGTTCTGTCTTGATCCCATATTCACCCTACTTACTGAAAAGATCAGCACTCCAAGTTCATTAAAAACTTGTTGCAAAATTTAAGGGAGTAACACTTTGATAAAAAAATTAAGAGGAAGTTAGTCGAAATACCCACACAAAAAATATATCCAGACTACAAATAAGAAAGACTTACCGATTAAGAGCACACTCATGAAGTAATTGAAGCTTATAAAAAATGTTTGAACTCAGATTGATAAGAGATGAATCCTACAAATCAGAAACGTTTGAAGCAATGAAATTATGAAAAATAATCACACTAAAAAACACACAAACACAAATAGAGAGAAACGAGACCAGCCTCATTTGCAGCAGAAAACACACAAATCGATGCTGATGAAGACTACACTAGCAGATGATGGTGAAAATAAAGCTCGAAAGTGAACAAACCATTTGGCCTTGCTTAACACTTTTCTTAATTTTAGCAACGAGTTTCTTCTCCTATGTTTGTAGACCTTGTCTCTCCCTCTCTATATCTTTAATTGATCGATCCAGCATGCGCTTATTCTCCCGCAACAGCTCTAAAAATTACAATGAAAAAAATACTTTATTTAAACAAAACTTCCATTTAGCAACCAATAATCCCAAATTTGAACCAGACATTTTCTAATTTCTCAACACCTAAGTAAACCCAATTTTTTGAAGAGATCATGCACGACGGTATCACAACAATAAAAATATAAACCTGTCTCTTGGCGAAGAGGAGAATTATGTTAATGGATGATGCAACTCCTGCTTCAGCATCACTTGACTCTCCACCACACTCTAATCCGGCCTTATGACTTATTAGATCAAATTCATGTGTGTAAATGAAGAAAATGGAAAATAACAGCCAATCTATAAGAGTATAAAGCAGAGCAAATGTTCCAGACATAAACCCTAAACAAATCAATTAACCAAGTAGGAAAATGCAAAGCGCTCAAATTATACTAATTAGATATCAAAGAACATGATATGAATTTACAGTACCGTGTAATAAGTATTGCCATCTTCTTAAACTACCTCCTTATCAAACTCGTACTTCAAATTCTACAATCACATTTCAGTTGAACAATTTATAACTTAATCTCAACAAATCCCCAAACCGGTAATTAAAAAAATCCATCAGAATAAAATGAAAAAATCATAGCAAATCGGAGTTTGATTGAAATGAGCAGAGGAAGTTGTGAGAATGCGGTCCAATCAGGCTTTGGTGATATATATTTCTTCATTTACGGTGCTCTCGATCATCCCCCGAGTGAGTAAATCCCGCTGCACCGCGTAATCCATCCAAGGCATGAGGGAATCTTCAATTCGAGGGTTTTAAATTTCTTTGTGAAATCTTGTGCCACGGCGGAGGGTTCAATTCCGGTAGAGATGAGGCATCATCATCTGTCGCCATGGAGGGCAGAGATGAAGAGGGTGGAGGTCGCCTGGGGTGGGGTTCGCTAGGGGTGGGTAGAGATGGAGGTCATCGGGGGTGGAGGAGAAAAGAGTGTACGAAGTTGAAGGGTGGGAGGGATGATGAGGTGGGAATAGAATTAAGGTTTAAGATTATATATATAAATAAATTTTAATGGTTGAAATTAAATCAACAAAAGAAATGAATGGTTCAGATGAAACCAATTTGACTTTTTTTAAAAATTACCTAGCAACGGTATTAATTGGAGAATACTGGTGCCTATGTATATGAAAAATAGATTCTTAGGGCTTCTTTAAATGGCTTTTTTAATTTCTTTTTGGAACCCAAGAGCAAACCCACAAGATTTTCAAAGTACCTAGTACCGGTACGAATTGGCAATACCGATGCCTATGTATATGAAAAGCAGCTGCTAAGGGCTGATTTAAATGGCTTTTTCCCTTTCTTTTTGGAACCCAAGAGCAAACCCACGAGATATTTTTTAAGTACCTAGCACTGGTATGAATTGGAGAATACGCTGGCTGTGTATATGAAAAGCGGCTGCTTAGGGCTGCTTTAAATGGTTTTTTCTTTCTTTTTGGAACCCGAGAGCAAACCCGCGAGATTTTTTCTAAGTACCTAGCACCGGTACAAATACCGGTGCCTAAGTAACAAATACCAGTGCTAACTTCAATATTTTAAAATTTTAATCAATTGAAATTTTGGAAAATTAATTTCCCCCATCATAACTCGGAGATGCTGAATCACGAAATTGAAGATACTAATACACAATTAAATAAAAGATGATTATGTTTTCAAAATTTGGGCTACATTTGGTGAATGGAAGCACCTCTAACATATTTTTAGAAAATTACGCTATGACCCAAAAATTAGTTATGACATTATCTTCTCTCAAAAATACACAATTTTTGTTGTTATTGCATAAATATAGAAATAGAAAATAAATGATTTTTTGGTGAAATGTTGGAAAGCGCTAGTACATGTTCTAGAGTAACTTAGAGTTGATTATTTAGAAGTAAGAAAGAGAAATTGTAAAGAATTACGGATGTGTTCTTGTGCCTGGTTGTTGATAAATATTCTGTTATGAACTTGGAAAATACAATGGGAGTGTATATGGTAGCATCAAACTCGAACGGATTTCAATTTGGTGCTATGAGTAAATTTTTTTAATTTTTGCACTTAGGTCTATCAAAGAAAGTTGGAGTTGTCGAATCACTTGGCGACACCAAAATGCGATTCAATAATATACGATTGTGAATTTGCAACTTGGGTATGTATGGGTGAATGAAATGACCTCTAAAGATAACATTTATTACTTCTACACATTCTTAAAAATCACACTATGGCCCAAATTTTTGTTACCCTATCATCAATTGCTCAAATATATATGATTTTTGTTATTCTTGCAAAAATATAGAAATATTAAATAAATAAACTTTGTGGTGAAATGTTGGAAAGCGGTAGTACATGTTATTAAGTAACTTAGAGTTGATTACTTATAAGTTGATTACTTAGAAGTAAGAAAGGAAAATTGGAAAAGATTGCAGATATGTTTTTGTGCCCGATTGTTGATAAATATTATTGACGGACTTGGAAAATACAATGGGGGTGTATAGGGTATTATCACGTTCAAGCGGATCTGAATTTCTAGTTACGAGTAAAGTTTTTACTTTTTGCACTTAGATTGCTCCAAGAAAGTTGGAGTTGTCGAATTAGAAATTGGCGACATCAAAATACAATTCAATAATATACTATTGAAAATTTGCGATTTGGGCATGTATGAGTGAATGAAAGGGACTCTAAAGTCAACATTGATTACTTCTACACAGTCTTGAGAAATTACACTATTCCCCAAAAATGTGTTATCCTTTCATCCATTATTCCAAAATATATGATTTTTGTTATTCTTACCATAGTATAGAAATATTAAATAAATGAATTTTTTGGTGAAATGTTGGAAAACGCTAGTACATGTTCTGGAGTAATTTAGAATTGGTTACTTAGAATTGCATTTAATGCACTTCTAGCACCGGTATGTTATCTCTGATACCGGTGCTAGCTATTTCACACTAAATTTTATCTTCCAAAATTACTATTCCTAGTTATAGGCACGTGTAATAGCACCGGTATATGTCATTTATCCCTACACTGGTGCTAAAAAATTACCCACCTAAACACATTTTCTGCTTAGACACCGGTATCTGGCACCGTTAATTTGAGAACCGGTGATGGATTTATTCATAGGCACCCGTATTTTGGTTTATTGTTTCCTTACCGGTGCATATGTTATCTATAGCACCGGTATTGCTCTGCCAGCAATAAATATATATGCTTATGTACTTGTTTTCTAGAAGTGAAGTGCCAAGCCTTGTATTTTGTCCCATCATTCCTATTCCAGGCAATTCTGCCCCTCATCAACAGCTCCAACGTGTACAACTCCGCCTCAAGTCGGTGGTGGGAATGGGGGTAAATGAAGATAAAAGGCAAAGTTGACGGTGGGAATGGGTATACTCTCCCACTCTAAATTGATTATTTACTTTTTTCGGTCTTCAATGAGCACGTTTGACCGTAAATATTTCTAATTACATATAACAATGCCGTATAAAAATGATATTTAGGAAATAGATATTAAGACAAATTTAATAATATCTCACATGATATATTTATTACTTGTATATTGTTTTATATTTATAGTCACAGTGTACAAAATTCGACTCTCAAAAAGTAAATAAGCAATTTAGAGTGGGACAAAAAGAGTAAATTTTTAGGGTTTCATTTATAATGAATGGGGAAGGGGTAAATAAGACTTTTTGCATTTATATATATATTTTAATTAGAAGGGTAAAATTATATTTTTATTGAATTCCGGAGATTTTGAGCAGTCCATGGTTAGTTTGGCCCATACGTTAATAAGCTAGGGTTAGTTTGAGACTTTCTGAGTTTACAGGGTTATTTTGGCATTTTCGTACAAAAGATAGGGTTATTTTATCACTTTTCTCTTCAAAAATAATACTGCCTCATTTTTAAAATTTTAATTTTAATACTCTCTCCATTCCAAATGGTACTTTACATTTTCACTTTCAGTAATCGATTCAACAATGTTTGACCAATAGTATTTTTAATTATGAACACTTAAAAATCAAAGAAAGTTGATGTTTTGAAAATACACATCATGACTGACGAATCTAACAGGGAGGCACAATACAACTTTAAGTGAAAGAAGGAGAGTACTTTTACTGTCAAATAGGCAACATATGGGAATAATTCCTCTAGGACGAGGGTTTAAACCATCCCTTTCCTTTTCTATCAACTTCAATTTTGCACGATGTACGATTACGACATATGATATGGGATAAACTTATTTACACTGAGACACTAGTTAAATATTACAATTATAATCTAAAGGCTCATTGACTAAAAGAGAGATATACACAATGGCGCTAAACGATGTTACTATACTAAAAACAAGGCCTTGTGTCAATGAGAAGAGCACCAAATATAAGTGGATGTCACAGTGTATCCATAATGTAGCTACAATAGTATCGACTCGAGAATACCATCAAGGCAATCACAGTGAAATATCAAATAAAACTCACGCAGAATGATCCATCCACAAACTTCTGATCAAACATCTATAACAATCAAAATGAAATAAATGAATCTCCCCAAGTAAAGATCTGATCCATCTCCATTTATCCTGTTAATCCCATTTCCCTAAACTAGGAGATTAAAACCAGTCATTCAGATTGCCAAAAATATTTTTCAACAGTGTATATAAATCATTTATAATGCAATGAATTATCTCTATCTTGACCCCAAAAGGCTTCAAAGACCAATTAATTGGCTTGAACCCAATGGGCCAAAGTTTACAAATCTGATATTGACTCCACAGAAAACGGTATGGCCAAAAGTTTGTTGTTTTTAACGACTTTGCCTTGAATTTCTCCTCTCTGTCTCTTGGGATATCAAATTTGAAATCAATCAATTTTTACCGGACTCAGGTTGCTGAAAAATACATTGACAGAGACAATTCTTACCGATACCTAAATAAAAAAAGATTTTTAATTGCAACTCTTTTTTATGAAATTAAAACAAAAAACTGATACAAATAAAACTAAACAAAGTGAAAATGTTAAAAATTATAAAGGTGCAAAAATAATAGCCTTCCACTCCGAAAAGGAAAAAATTAAAAAGAAAAATAATAAAATAAAAGGAAAGAAATACCCATCGTAAGAGTCTTCCCCAGAAAAAGCTATTGGTAACATTTATAATCTCCGAAAATTCTTGCAGCCAGATTTGAACCAAAAAATAACCCATACTGCTATTGAGGATAAGATTGTGGAAAATGACTCCTTCACGCCATTAAAAACCCTTAGATATCCCGTCATGCTGCAAGGTGTATCTTCTTCAGTAAAAATGGCCAGCTTTGAAAAATCCTCGTTTGCCCATGTTGAGTTGACCCGACCAGTGTTTATTCAGACATGAGTTTTTTCAGACCCGAGTTGACTCATACTCAAGTTGACTCAGATCCGCGTTGACTTGACCACGACCATAAGTTAAAACAAATTGCAACCATGAGTCTGAGACATTGTTCGTTACGATACCTCACCCAGCGTAGCCTACGGGTCAGCTATAGCAGATATGAGTCGTCCCGAGCAAAACTAGAGCCGACTTGAGTCACTGGAAACTAATACGTGGACTGAGCTTATAATTGACAAGGAAACAATGGCAAGTTGGGCTCATGAGAAAGATGAAATAGAGTCCACTTCAATTCAAAGCCCAATAGAACTTGGAAAAGCAAGACCTAGAAGAGTAAAGAAACGTCCAACTTGGATGAAAGATGTTGGGAAATAGAGGATGTTGTTAGCTTTCAGTTATAAGGGGTGGGGTGGAACATTCTGTACTTTTTTATGCTGACACTTTCCTGTATTTGGGCATCATGTGGTGGAGAGTGGTTCTCTCGAATTAACCAATTTTCTGGGAATAGACTCTTTTTTTCTCCTGGTTGTTCTATCACTGATGCTTTCATCATTTGTACTCAACATGAAGAACGAAGTTGTGGTATATTTCTCACACCCAGCTCCAGGAAAAGAGAGACCATTTCACAGCTTTGTTGGAGGAGCATCGATCGTCGATAGCAGCTCAGATTTAACAACTCTCCTCTCCATCAAGACCAGATCGCGCTTCAGCCATCTTTGCGCCTGTGGCAGATCTATTGTCGCCGATGGTCGATCATCCGTCGTCGGTTGGTCATCCCCACCAGCCGATCGTTAACTCTTTTACTCCGGATCTTCTTCCTCTACTCCGCACCCTTCGAGTTGATCTGCCCCATTTTGATGGCTCTTCGGTGGACGATTGGATTTACAAGATCGAGAATTTTTTTATCTCCACCGCTTTCCTCCTCCAACACGTCTTTCTGTCATCTCCTTCCACCTCGATGGGGAAGTGTAAACTTGGTTTCAATGGTCAGAATGTGAAGGGGGGCTTAGAACTTGGGACATGTTTTTAACAAACCTTCGGGCTTGATTCAGTTTGTCAGTTTATGAAGACCCATTGGGTCGAATCGCTAAACTGACTCAAATAGGTACATTAGCTCAATTTTGATTTGAATTTGAAGCGCTCATGATGCGTATTACTGGGATCTCTAATTCATTGTTCTTGAATTTTTGGATTTGGTGATTGAAACCCGAGATTCGCTTGGAGTTATTACTGAATCCTCCATCTTCGCTGCAGGACGCAATGCCGAAGGCCCTACTCTTTGAAGAACGTTGGAAGAATTGGATGACCAGCTCACACTGTGATTCATCTCGGACCCCTACCGGTGCTCCTGGATGAGGTGGGGATCCGGTACTTGTGAGTGGAATTCGCACCTCACCATCTCATGTTATAGTGAGTTCAACAGCTCATTCTCATCGGACTTCTTTAGCCCCGACACTAGCAGGTCCAGTTCGTGTAGAACAGCACCTCCATGTTCTCCGTTTAAGTTCAGCGGAAGTTAAGGCAAAGTGGGAGTAAGGGCTATGCTTCACTTGTGTTTAAAAATACAATTTCAATCACCGCTGTAAGAATCGAGCTCCCCTCATGTTTACAAATGCTTTGTTGGATGCTTAGGAGGTTCCAGACCAGGTTATACCCAAATTTTCAGCGGGTGAAGATGAGCTCGAAGTCAACCTGAACACTTTGAGACTGCAGTACGATCTCAGTATTTTTTGCATTCATACAGTCCTGGGTACTGAATGTGTGGAGGTTCTCGTCGACAATGGCAGCCATAACAATTTCATACAGACAGATTTGGTTGATAAATCTGGCCTCACTTCGGAATCAACGACTCGTTTCCAGGTTTACATGGGTAATGCAAAACACTTGGTTTATGATCGTTTTTGTCCTGGGATCTCTCTTTTGCTACATGATCATTCATTCCTGGTTGATTGGTTTGTTCTACCAATTTGGGGGCTGGATATTGTTTTGGGAAATTAGTGGATGCGTACTTTGGGTCCTTATATGCATGATCATGCAGCACTAACTATGGAATTCGTGTGGAATGGCTTCCAGGTGAAACTGGTGGGTAGTAAAACTTAGCCCTCAAAGAAACTGGCGTACCCTCAGTTGACCACATTGGTGCATCAGGATTCTGTGAGTTCGATGTTCAAATTCTACCTGCAACTCATCCATTTTCAGAATACAGCTTCTCTACAACGGACACAACCCAAATTTTGTCTGGGATTTCAGATGCAGCACAAGTCTTATTAGTCCAGTACCGTGACATATTCGCCCAACCTCATGACTTACCTCCTTCTAGGCCAGTGGACCACCGTATACCCTTACAAACAGGTTCAATCCCTATCAACATCCAGCCGTATCATTATCTCTACTTTCAGAAAGATGTTATGGGAAAGTTGGTCCAGGAGATGATGACTGATGGCTTCATCTGGCCTAGTACAGGCCCGTTTTCATCACCGGGGTTGTTGGTTAAAAAAGACGGTACTTGGCATTTTTGTGTCGACTATGAAGCTCTCAATGTTATCACCATCAAAGATCGACTCGCTATTCCGACCATTGGTGAGTTTCTTGATGAACTGGGCGGGGTGACTATATTTTCAAAGCTGGATTTGCGCTCCGTCTATCATCAAATACGAATGGATTAGCGTGACATCCACAAGACAGCATTTTGAACACACGAAGGCCGTTATGAGTTCCTTGTTATACCTTTTGAACTGTCGAATGCTCCCTCGATCTTCTAGGCAGCCATGACTGATCTATTTTTCCCATTCTTACGCTGCTTCGTCATTGTTTTCTTTAATGACATTCTTATTTACAGTAAGGATTCTCACACTCATGAAAGTTATCTGGCAACTATTTTGAACTGCTTCGTAATAGGCTCTTATTTTACAAAGAAAAGTAAGTGTGAGTTCTTTCGATGTTTGATTCATTATCTTGGCCATGTAGTTTTCGCTTCTGGGGTTAGCGCTGATGCGTCCAAAATTAGTGCGATGGTGCAGTAGCCTCTGCCCACGAATGTCAAACAGCTTTGGGGTTTTCTTGGGTTAACTGGTAATTATTGTCGTTTCATCACTCACTATGCTACTATTGCTGCTCCTTTAACTGATCTGCTGAAAAGAAAAGGTTACGAGTTAACTGCTGATGCTTTAAGGGCCTTTGAAACTCTGAAGAAGACTATGATATGTACACCGGTGCTGCGACTTCCATATTTCTCACAGCCATTTATTGTTGAAACTGATGCTTTCAACTCGGGCGTTGGCACCGTCCTTATGCAGGGAGGTCACCCAATTGCCTACTTCAGCAAAAATTTAGGACATAAATTGTTGGGTTGCTCGACCTACGTAAGGGAGCTAGAGGTGATGGTCGAGGATGTCTCAAAATGGCGCCAATATCTTCTGGGTAGACCTTTTATCATCAGAATTGACCACAAGAGTTTGCGGAGCTTACTAACTCAGGTTATTCAAACACCTGAACAACAACACTATATACAAAATTTGTTGGGATTCGAGATCACCATTGAGTACAAAACTGGAGCCGAGAATGCTGTCGCGGACGCATTTTTGCGGTAAGAGGAGCAGCCAAAAATTGAGATTCGATTAGCAATTTCCGCTGGTATGTACTAATTCCTTGACACACTGCAAGCTTAGTATGGGAGCTGTGATGAAATATAGGCCATTTTTCGGAAACTTGATTTCTCACCCGGTGAAGTCTATAACAGGTTATATTCGGGAGCTTCTTCAGCTCTTAAAACACCTTTGATACGGGAATTCCATGACACCCCACTGGGTGGACATGTGGGCATCAATTACACATTGGCACCCCTTTGTGCAATTGTTTTTGGAATGGTGTTCGAAAGGATGTTTCGAACTTTGTAAAACAGTGCGTTGTTTGGTGAACTGTTAAGTACTCAACGTCACCCCCACTAGGTCTCTTACAGCCGCTGGAAATTGCATAATGGGTTTGGGAGGATGTCTCCATGGACTTCATCATTGGTCTGCCCTGATCTTTGGGATTTAAAGTCATATTGTTGGTTGTTGATCACCTAATAAAATATGCAAACTTTGGCCCATTATCCACACAACACTCCGCCTCCCAAGTAGTAGAGCTATTATGTGCCATGGTCGTCAAGCTCCATGGCTCTCCCAAAAATATCATCTCTAATCGTGATCCTCTTTTCACAAGAAAGTTATGGCGAAAGATTTTTGACCTCATGGGTACCACTTTGAAAACCAGTTCAGCTTATCACCCAGAGACAGATGACCAGTCAAAGGTCCTAAATCGCTGTCTTGAGCAATATCTACGAGCCTTCACTTCCGAGTATCCCAAAAGGTGGGCTTCATTTTTGACTTTGGCAAAGTATCATTACAACACAAGCCTTCATTCGGCCATATGTATAAATCCTTTTCAAGCCCTTTACGGTCGCCTTCCGCCAACAATTTCGGCATATTCCACTGGCACATCCACGGTGAAATCAGTGGATGAATTGTTAGCACAGCGTATGGATTTACTCGCCCTGCTCCGTGACAACCTACCCCAAGCTTAAAACTGAATGCAACAAGTGGTGAATCGTAAGCTCCGAGAAGGAAGCTTCAAGGTCGAAGACCTTGTGTTAATGAAACTTAAGCCTACATACAATCTACAGTGGCTCATCGTCTCAACTCCAAGATCTGCTAAAGATATTTTGATCCCTTCCCGGTTATTGCTACTGCACGTCTTGTGGATTATACCCTTGAACTATCGCCAAAGAGTCGAATCCACCCGACCTTCCATATCTCTCTTCTCAATCCTTTAAAGGTGACCAACTAGCTAAGGATTTTCCACTGCCGGATATTAGCAAGGGTAACGCACCTGTTCTCACCCCCACCATGATCATCGTCACTCGCACTTTGACTGACAATGGAGAGCAACAACGTCAAGTGTTGGTTCAGTGGTTTGCCAGCCCGCTGGAAGATGCCAAATGAGAGGAATGGCCTGAGTTTTGCGCTCTCTACAACTTGGCCGACCTCGAGGACAAGGTCATTTTTGAAGACGAAGGGAGTGATACGTGGACTAAGCTTATAATTGACAAGAAAACAATGGAAAGTTGGGCTCATGAGAAAGATGAAATAGAGCCAACTTCAATCCAAACCCCAATAGAACTTGGAGAAGCAAGACCTAGAAGGGTAAAGAAACGTCCAACTTGGTTGAAAGATTTTGTTGGGAAATAGAGGAGGTTGTTAGCTTTCGGTTATAATGGATGGGGTGGAACATTCTGTACTTTTTTTTTCATGCTGGTACTTTCGTGTATTTTGGCATCATCTGGTGGAGAGTGGTTCTCTTGAATTAACCAATTTTCAGGGTTTAGAACTCTTTTTTTTCTTCTGATTGTTCTATTGGAAACATATCCAGATCCACCGTGAGTTGGCCAAGCCCTCGGCGACCAAAACTTCAGCCCAGATCCTGGATCGATGAATATAACCCACAATATAACCCTGCTGTGACGATCCCGCCATCAGATCCTGAACACGAACGTGCCAGCGAGCTTGTAACACGGTGAAAGTGCTGGCGAAAACATGCATGCGCCGGCGAGCTTGGAAAACGCAGGAAAAACCTGCAAACACATCAAAGAGCCAGCGAATGTGAACCAAAATATGAAGACACGCCATTTCCATACCTTTGCTCTCTGGAAAAAGATGGATACGAGGGGTAGGAATATTAGGGAGGTGGGATTGGGGTGGGGGCGCTGCTTGAAGTGGAACAAGGAGTGTTATAGTTTGTAAAATAAAATTTTAGCCTATTAAGTTTTAGATAATTTTGATAGTAACTTATAAATTTTAGAGTAAAGTGTTAAAATAACCCTACATTTTGGCTGAAAGTGCCAATATAACCCTGCAATTTGAGAAAGTGTCAGTGTAACGCTGGATTTGACTGATTTTTAACTCAACGGTTGTTTAGTCAGAATTCGATGAAATGAAGATTTTCCCTTGATTTTAAAAAAGGAAAAAAAAATCAAAACCTGTGAAAAGACTGAACTGCCCTCATCTTCCTTATTTTCTTCGTCCTCAACTTCATTCTTGGTCCTCAACTTCAATTCAACTTTCCGTCGTCATTCACCAACGCCAAAGGTGAATTTCTAGGTTTCAATCACAATTTTGAGGCGACGACTATGAGTTGTGGTGTGTTTTCAATTCTAAACGAAGACAACTTAGAGCTGGGTTTGATGAAGGATAGAGTTGAAAGCTTTCCTGTTCAGCCGTTGGAATCAGGGCAAACTGATGAAGTTGGAAAAAGAAAGGAAAGGAGTGTGGGGTTGAAAAAGGAAAGATTTAAGAGCAAGAGGTGTGGGGCTAGGGGTTGGCGGTGGGGCTGAGTGGAGTGGGGTTAGGGTTTCCGAAGGTAGGGTATGACCAGAAGTGGGGGTTGAGCGGTGGTGGTGGGCTGAGCGGCCAGAGGTCCAATCTCAAGACGTCGTCTTCAGCTAGCGTTGTCATCATCCTCCTCCAATGTCCACTGCGCCATCACTATCCTCTTCCAATGTCCATCGTAGTTGTCATCACCGTTCTCTAATGCCTTCCGCTCCATTGTCTTTCTCCTCCTATGTGCATCGTCGTCGTTCCAGTTCACTTAATGGAACTAGGGCCGGTGAGTTATTGAATAACGTTGGATTTTTTTGAGTGCGATTATTTTACTTTCAATTTGGGATCAATTTAGATTCATTTTATTATGTTGTTGTTCGATCACGTTGCTTATTTCATTTGTCTCAATTTGAGTATGATTTTGCTTATGTTACTCGTTATATGTTTTGGGCTGTTGGAAATGCTACCAGCGGAGTTTTACGGCAGAGCACTGGCAGTTTCCGGTGGAGCAGTGGCGTTTCCTGGAGGAGTTGTGGTGTTTTCCATCGTGCTGAGTTTTGAAGAAGAAAAAACCAAGAGCTGTCAGAGGGGTATAATGGGCATCATTTTTTCTTCTTTGGCTTAAGGGATACTTTTGTTATTTTACTCTTTGGTCAATATATGAATTTCCATGGTCAACGTTGGAATTAGAGACTTTGGGTATATCGGCATGAATATGTCATAAGTTAGGGTTAGATTGACACAACTAATAATAAGTTAGGGTTAAATTGACACTTTCTCATATTGCAGGGTTATATTGACACTTTCATTCTAAAGTTATGGTTTTAAATATATTTATCCCTAAATTTTATAACTTCTAATTTTAAGCCAAGAGACTATAACATTAGTGGAAAATGGAATTTTAACTATGCACTTTGAGCTTCGGTTTTGAAAAAAAAAAGGCTTAAAATAAAACTTAAAAGTTCTTTGTCTACAAATGAAGTTAAAATTTCACTTTCAACCGCAGTTCCCTAAAACTATAAAGATAGTTAAAAGTCGCTTTTAACTGCAGTTTCATTTGTGACCATGCTAGAAAAAGCATTAGTTTTTTTTAAAGGCAACACAAATCATTATTTGTGGAAGAACCAAAACCTGAAAATGTTGGACCGATCTCAGGTAAGCTTAAACCTGTGTAAATTTGTGTAAAGAAACTTGAATTCAAAATAAAAGGCAAGGATAAAAAAGGAAATCAGATGAGAAAGAAAGATAATTTTGATATGAGAAAGGGGTGATTGATCTGAGGTTTTTAGCTTAACAAATAATAATATAATTTTATTTTGGCCTATTCCAAATCATTTAGTGCATGTGCAGTGGTGATCTCTTAATTTAAAGATACCGTTCTAGATACCGAAAATGCCCACAGTGGTGGTCTCTAGAACGACCTCTTAATAAAAGACCACTCTTTGGTCTCTAGGTGAAAGACCAGTCAAGAGACCAGTCCTGTGGGCGGCCCCTTTTTTGGTCCCCGCTAGGGACACGTGGCGCTTTGCCACTAAGCCACGTGCCCCACTAACCCAAACCCCTTTTTAAAATTTTAGACGCAGACACGTGTCGCCCGTTGGTAGGGCCACGTGTCCGCAACGGTCAAAACAAGCGCTGACGAGTTTTTAATGGGACACTTGTCCCACTCATAGGGCGACACGTGTCCCAACCAATATTTTTAAAAAATATCAATTTTTAGATTTTCATAAATTAAATTTAATAATTTTTCCATACCTTCCCCAACATTTTTATTATTTGATTATTTCATGTTATTTTTCTAGTCGTTATAATTGGTTTTTGCTAATGTAATATTTTTTAAATAATTTAAATAAAGGTATTTCTCGTATTATTTATTTTTAGCTTAATTATTTTAAATAATATTATTTACAAAAAAATAATAGAACCGAAATAAATTAATTATGTAATAATTTTTGAAAAAATAAAATTCTATTTTAAATATTATAATGTATTATTAAATTTCACTTTCAAATTATTTTGGGTGGACAAATTCATTTAGATTAAATTTTAATGGTAAAATTAACGAGTAAATGAGAGAAAATTAAGTGGGGTCAATGAATAGTAGAGAGTAGTCTCTTACCACCGTGGAAGGAAAAAATGGAGGTCTCTTAAGTGGTCTTTTAGATTGAGAAAAATAATATATTTAATTTGTAAAATACCAGTAGAGGTGTCTACCTTTGAACATGGTCTTATACTACCAGCTAACGGATTCTGAACTTCTAGAAATCAAGTTGGCCATGGTAATTCCTGTCAAATCTAAGTAAGTTTCATGGTACCCTTCTAGTCCGTGCCCCGCGAGGAAGGAGCTATTTGGCTTCTAAAAATTTCCTGATCTAACCTGAAGGTTGTTACAACCCCTCATGCTTTTCTTTGAGCTTGTCCTCACTAGAGATTTAGTTCTATCACCACAAAGTTTCAAAGGGATGCATACTACTGGCCACCGATGTTCAAGGATTCATTCGAATTGATTCGAACTTGCAACCCTTGTCAAGAGTATTCCCATGTGACTCGCATTCCCCAAGAAGAAAAGATGGAAATTCATGGATCGGCCATTTCCGAAAGTGTCCCGGGGAGTCAAATATGTGATCATGGCTATATACTATTTCACCAATGGGTAGAAGCCGACACACTAACCAATCAAAAGGTACGAGTTGCATAATCTTTTGTTCGAAAAACATTTTGTGCTGGTACGGGATACCATCAACTTTTATCATAAACAATGGAAATCAATTCACCCATAATCCCTTTAAAAAGTGGTGTAAAGGCTTCAATATTCATACAAAATTCACTTCAGTGTACCACCCTCAAGCCAACGACTAAGTTGAGGTCACCAATCGAACAATAGTTAATGGCATAGGGGCTCAATTGGTGGGGCTCAAGAAAAATGGACACATGAGTTACCTAGTGTGCTATGGCCGTATCGAACGGCGGAGAGAGCGGCCACTATAGAAATTCTGTTTAGTCTAGTCTACGGAATGAAAGTAGTCATGCTTGCCGAGGTAGGCTTACCTAGCCTTTGCACAAAAGGACCGAAAGAAGGTAAAAAAATTGATGAATTCTACGCAGACATAAATGTGGTGGATGAAAAGAGAAAAAGCTCCAGTCTGCACTTGACTAGAGTGATAGACAATATGTAAAAGTACCACAATCAGAGGGTATGGAAAAACTCTATTCGCTCAGGGAGAGATAGTTAGAGAATAAATGAGAAGAGCCGCCAGGATAAGGAAGGAAAATTGTCACCCAAATAAGAAGGTCCCTATAAAGTCACTGAGGCACAAGCAGAAGGAAACTACGTGCTTGAGAACTTGATGTGAAATCAGGTTCCAGAAAGTGGAACATTGCCAACTTCTAAAGATGCTACAATGGATTCTCTATTTGAGGCACCTCTACACTCTGGCCAGAGCGTCTCTTCTAACTAACAAAAGGTTATAGGCTAGACATACTCTCCTTTTTTGTGGTCTGATTCACCCCAAATGGAAAAATAGGGCCATAAATTCTCCAATAAAATTATGATCAGATTAAAAATAAATTATATTTGAATCCTAGATCAAAGAGATACCTTGGTCTAGAAGGGACGTCCTCAAATAAAAAGCCTCACTGTTGTGGATTGACTCTCTGGATATCCTAACTTTTGAGGATTGGCTCTAACATGAAAAACCTAAATGTTGAGGATCGTCAATCACATAACAACCTAAAAAGATAGCATATCCAAGAAACCAGATATCCATCTAAAAAGATAGCATATCTATAAATAAAATGCCGAGTCTCTAGACATTTGGTCCAATCATCATTCGAAAAACCCAGTACCTCTGGTGAAGAAGTAGCTCAAAAATTGGGCCCAAAATGCAAAGTCCCTCGAACATAGAGGAAAATCCTTGTGATAATACAAAATTATCATCTCGAGGGTCCTGAAGATATTGGATAACCGAATAATTGCAAAAGCTAAGTCTGGACGGGTAATGATGAGATATTGGAGTAACAAAAGACCAATAGAGAGTCGGATTCTTGATCTAAGGACTCGTACTGCTGTGAAGCTGAGAATTTGGCAGAAATCAAGCAGAGACAGGCCCCGCATCTAACATACCAGGCCGAGAAAGAATGTCCCGAGCATAGTTCGCTTGACCCAAAAGAGTCCCGAGGCAGTATGCGAAACTTCCAGGCTGAGAAAATAATGTAAACCACCCAAATCTTTAATAGAAAACTCCTGATGTGTGTGATCAATGAACTGCCGAATAAGAGTAGAGTCATTCTTAGTCCAAATGATGTCGTCAAAATGGACAAGAAAATATAGCAACGAAGAACCCCGGGACAAAATAAATAAGGAAGTGTCAGCAAAACTGTAGCGAAAACCAAGCCAAGATAGATATGTGCCGAATCGCTGAAACTATGCCTAAGGAGCCTTCTTTAGAACATAAATGACCTTACGCAGATGGAAATCATAGTCTGGATGAACTTGATCCTTGTAGCCAATGGTTGAGCCATATGAACCGGAGAATTGAGCACGCCGTTAAGAAAGGCGTTCTTGACGTCCAACTGAAGAAGAGGCCAGGCTCGCATGGTGGAAATGGAATGAACGGACTGAACAATAGAGGCTTTGACCACGGGACTAAAGGTGTGGTCAAAGTCAAAACCAGGAATCTGATAGAAACTCTGTGCTACCAGGCGTGCCTTATGGAAATCCACGGTACTATCTGGTCTAAACTTCAGCCGATAAACCCATTTGGAGCCAAATATGTTGACGTCTAAAGGGCTTGGAACAAGATCCAAAGTGTGCTTACTGTGAAGGGCTTCCATCTCCTCGTCTATGGATGAAACCTAAGAAGGATCCTGAAGAGCAGAATGATAGTCAATCAGCTCCTTCTGAGTCAGAAGACCTTCTAGAATACCATGGACATGAAAATTAGAATAATCATGACGCCAAATAGCACTAGTGGATGAGCGAGTGACCATCCGGGAGGGCCGTGTCGGAGGTGGGCTAGCTGTGAACATCGAAGAAAAAATTGGAGAGAGGACTGAGCTCGCCGACTGGGTTGATGTCGTGGGGTTAACCGGTGATGAGATCCAACCATCGAAGCTGCCAGTAGGGGCGGAGACACGGCTCGGCCCATGGTCAAAACAAATAGAACAGGACGGCAAAGATGGTGGCACACTCCGAGATGCTGCAGCGCCGACTCAGACTCAGGGTCAATAAATGCTGAGAAATCCAAAACTGAAGAAAGAGAACCAGTCTCTGATGCCGTAGATGAAGCAAACTAAAAATAAGTTCCATCAAAGCGGGATTTCCGAGTGACATGAACCTCGCATGTAGACAGGTCGAGGCACCTAAAACCCCTTTTATTGGAAACTACACCCAATACAAGGGGATAAAACTTATGATTAGCAAATGGATGAACAAGTGGAAACACCCGACAGCTAAATGGATGAAAGTTGGCATAGATGGGTTTCTGATGGTAAAGAAGACCACAAGATGTAGAACCCTACAAGAGTGAAGTAAGCTGACGGTTGATAATATAGACAACTATCGTGAACGCATCATCCCAACGATATATCGGTAGATGTGAATGAAACAACATTGCAAGGCCTATTTCTACCACGTGGCAATGTTTGTGTTATGCGCATTTTTGCTCTAGAGTAGAGGGGCACAAAACCTGATCATGTATCCCTTTCGTCGCAAAATAGGAATGAAGGTGAAACACAGTGCCACCATCATTATGAAAAACCATAATTTGAGAAGAAAATTGATTTTCGACAAATGCCTCAAACTGCATGTAAGTGTCAACAAAATTTGACTTGCGACGAAGTGGATATAATCAGGTAAATCTAGAGAAATCATCAACAGATTAAGCATAATATGCAAAACCATTTCCAGATAAAACCATGGAAAGCCCACACAAATCATAATGTACTAAATCAAGAACATGCTCTGCACATTTATGGTTCTCATCAAAAGCCAACCGTTGTCCTTTTTCCATAACACTGGGGCGCAAGTATGCAGTTTAGGAAACAAAGTGGAAACTGATAGAAATCCAGACTTATTCAAACTAGGAATAACTGCACTAGGCACGTGACCTAGGCATGCATTCCACAGCTTGTATGAAGCTCGACTTTTATTCTGCTGTAAACTGAAACAAATGTTGCCTCTCCCCGATCCAAAACATAAAGTCTATCCTCATTGTGCCCCCGACCCACGATGGCTCTGGTTACTTTGTTCTGAATCACAAAGTTTTGATCATCAAATGTAATCAGTACATTCATATCTCTGGTTAGCTTACTAATTGATAATAAATTCTAAGTAATTTCAGGTACAACCAAAATATCAGATAATCGTAAATTATCAGAAACTCTAGAATCACCAATACGAGATATCATTATCGGAGCACCATTACCAACATAAATTTGATATTTACCAGTATAAGGAGTGACTATGTCTAGGCATGAAACAGAAGACGCCATGTGACTGGTTGCTCCTGAATCAATATAAAAATCTGACACTCTAGAGGATGGCTCCGACTGCTGAGGAATATGATAATTTTCTGCGAATTGTGTGGTGTCGGAATGACGCGTCTGGGCCTGCATCTGATAACACATCGCAACATAATGACCAAGCGACCCACACCAAGTACAATGCGGATGACCAAGGCCGAGAGAAGGACCAGTCGCCTGAGAATTTGAGGAGGGCTTTCAACCACTAAAGTTGCCAACTCTGTCGGTGCATAAAGGCCACGCACGGCTGTATCTAGTCGGCGCTTGATCCCACGCACGACCAGCTAGGGGCTGGTCGATGGTCTGGAATGCCACTGGTGTGGCCACTGATGATAATTGTTGCTGCAGATTTTTCAAAAATGAATCGTGGTTTTTGGCATGGGAAAGAACATCCTCATACAATGGAGTGGAGATATCATTAATTAAATGAGTAGAAAAAATGCTTATATTAAGGTCTAAAAACAGTGAAAAACCATACAATCTGATAAACATGTGTATTGCCCATAACAGATAATTGTTCAAAAATCTCCTTAAACTTGAGATGAAGTTTATGGACTGTACTAGTTTTGCGAATACCATGTGCACATGCACGAAGACAAAGAATGGTGAAGGCACTGCTGTTATGATAAATGAAGGCCAAATTATCCCAGATATCTTTGGAAGTGGCGTAATATGGAATTTCGGTTAGAACTTCAGCAATGAGAGAAAAAAATAGCAGACTGCAGACTCGTTGATCTTCAGCAACCCACTGATCATACTCTTCTTTTGCTTTCTGATAAGTAATCTTGGGATCAACATTGCCACCACCTGGAAGAGTAGAGACTGTTGTGGAAAAGGACATGGAGGGGCCGGCCGGCGGCAGAGACGGGAGAGTCGGACGTGGATTTTTGCCACCGACAAAACCATGAAAACCTTGAGGATGAAGAACATAACCACGTTGACGCTTCCAGAGAAGATAATCTGATGGTGTGAGTTTAATCTGCATCATTTGAAGCAGAGTGTTGTAGGAGAGTTTTTCATCAGCCATATTGAGTGAAGAAGAGGACAGGATTGCATCGGGATTGATCAGAAAAGGGAGGGAGGGGGAGGTTCGGCTGCCAAAAAATAAAGAGGGGAAGGGGCGGCTGAAATAAAATAAGAGGCTAGGGTTTAAGGGTTTGGATTAGAAGAGTCTATGATACCATGATTAAGTAATTTCCCGTAAATGATTCTATATTCATAAATTGAATACATAGAGAGATTACAAGTGAGGTAAAATAAGGAAATGACTATAATCTAGTCACAATGCTTATCCTGATTTAGTCAGAAATTTGAATTATTCTAACAATTAGAAATAAGATACGGAGGTCCACACCAGATATTTACATCAGGAACAAATTTCTTCTTAGTAGTATCTTCCCTTCAAGCTGAAGCCGAGTCTGTTAGAGGGCATTAAAAGCGGTTACGAGATTGAAGACCACTAATATCATTTAAGACCATCTCAAACATTAAGGAGACCCTTCCAAAAAAATAATTTCAGGCCCTCTAAGAGATCACACACACACACATAGGGTACACACACACACACACACACACACACACACACACATATATATATATATATATATATATATATATATATCTATAAACACACACATATCTATATATATATATAAA
>JAULKM010104084.1:0-25007 GCA_032355605.1 Rubia tinctorum | reverse complement strand
AGCTCTGAGTGTAGAACTTTAGCACATCATCTCTCTCCCCATCTTTCTTTTGGTAGCAACATATCTTGCTACATGAGCTTCTGCTCCTTTTTGTAACAAACTTAGCCTTCGGCTACTAATTCCGATTATTTTTGTAAGGTTTGGGGAGCCTAATAAAGATCCCTCCACCATGGGTGGCTTCATTTAAAAAAATTAGATACTTATTAGGTCCAATCCATTAAAATGTGTTAAAACCAATAATTAATGTAACTCAAACAATTGAAACTTAAGCGTGCTAACTAAGAAGGTTAGATTTTTACTGCCGTTGCCTAAAGGCATTGATAACGCTTCTGAGACACCGCCGCGACATTGAGCCATTGTTCCGATAATGGAATAACAAATATTGAATCTATTGTGTACCTTTTTAAAAGTGATTGATTGCACTCCATCTTCAGATTATATTTCCAAGAGTTAAATCTTGTATGCACTGAAATTGAGCATTTGAATGGTCATTCCGCTATCATAACATAATTTATTTGATAAAATCATTTGGAATTAGATACTTGTATAAAAATAAGATGGACAATAGTTTGGAACACGAACCTTTGATCGAATACGGAAGCCAGGGCGTCCAATTCTTTGGTCACAATTTGAGATGACACTTGAAGGGGATAACTGGGAAACTCCCACTAACATGTTATCTCCTTATATATTTTAATTCATATCATTCGGCATGTTGTGGGTTAATAGAGCATTTTGTACAACTTTGGGATTTTCTTTGCAGCATAGAAGTTGCTGGAGAAGTGTATATTCTTCCATCCACCATTGGAAGAACAAGGTTCATAAAGAAATGACATGGATTACCAGAAGGGTTCTTTTTTATTCTTAGCCAAGTATGATTTCAGTTACACATACCTTCAATCACTATATAGAGTTTTATTTAGACACGCCTCCCAAAAAATCCGGTAATTTAGTTTCATAAATTTCAACTTAACCAAACCCTTAAAACTAGTTCAAGTTAAAGTACAACATACCAATCTTTTGTAACATTTGTGGTATAAAAATCCCCTAGGTACTTTAACATTTAATATACATTTTTTGTTTAATTTAATACATTAAGCTTTGCTATGTATTTAAGTTTAGTCATAGTTCCTTTGTCTACATTAATACATTAAAGTTTAGTATATTTTTTCAAGATTAAATGCACTTCATGTCTAAATTCAAGTTTATATATTTTTTTCTTATTTTATCATATAACTAGTTTTGTCTTACAATTTATGTATTACTTTCAGAATTATTAAACTGTGTTTCTCATTATGGACATGAAATGAATTTAAGATAGTCGATTGCAGCTATCCACATTTTTTGACAACCGTTCTGATGGCATATGTTATCTCGCAAAATCAGCATTAACGGACTTCCTTGCCTTTTGATTTTGGAAATGATTATATTAATTAATTAATATAGAAGAAAAATATTACGAAATGTCAACCGGTAAAGGAACGCAACAAGCACAGAGCCTAATCAAATTTTGAATGCGTAAGCCTTCATAATTATGACCTGTGATCTGAAGTCACAACGTCTTCAAAAAGCCAATGGGTGCCTAGAACCAAATTTGTTTAAGAAATTAAAAATCTATTCCACCAATATCTAATATGCCTTGATGAGCTTGCATGCCAAGTCCGAGTACAAGTTTCAGGTGCCGGAAGTATTTTCTATGCTTGGCGATTTCTTATGTTTCTGATATCGGAAACATTAGAAGGCGGTTAAAATAATGAATACTACGACGTTTGAAACTTTTTGCAACCCAATTCTTTACAGTGGGTTTATACTCCCATGCAACGAAGTGGTTGGATCCACGGGAGTGTCAAACACGGTGGCTTAAAACGCCTTCCAAGTGCTCATTTCACCATCTTTAATTGCCATATCCTACACTAGTGTAAGTTCATATGTTTAACATATTTGTTAATATTTTTAACCACTTTCCTGATACTTTGTTTTATTTAAGATAATAATAAAATTTCACAGTTAGTTCTTATGTTTAGAATGTTTGTTAATCGATTTTAAGACTTTGTTTGACTCTTTTTTTTCTAGGATAATGTTAATTCTTACAATTAACAAACGTATCATTTTTTTAATTTTTGTTGAAAAATTTAAAAATGCATAATTAGCTCCTATGTTTAGAATGTTTATTAAACATTTTAAATCGAACACATATGTTATGAGTTGGACATTTATTTTGGAAACAACACTAGAGGAATAAAATCACAAAAAATATTAGATAAAATCATTCTGATATAGTTTAAGATATAGAAACATTAAAAGATTATGTGAAAATACTTTGTGGAGTAGCCCTCTAAGCTCGGAATTGACTGCAGGCGACAAACCCTTGTTGTATTTAATGCACACAATTTCCTTCGAACTCTTTCAAAATTCTCCGCGCCTTTAATCGAGAGCACCCCTCAAATCAATTTGAATACTAAGAGCATGATATCCACCCCTTTCGTCCATGGTTGAACTACTAGGTGAAAGAAGAAAATTTAATGGAGAAACAAATCAGCGACAATTTTCAATGCTATGAAGTTTATGTTTCTTGCATTGTCTCAGAGGTACTATGTTTCATTAGAAAATGCAAAGATTCTAGATTCGTATGCCCTTGAACTGAATCATACCGTGATGATCAGGCTGATGAATATTGCGACACTATTTGAATTCCAAAGTTGTTCTGGACTCCTTGTCGTTAAGGATGCAATGCACTTTTCCAAAGTGTGTCAATTTTATGCTAACATGGTGCCGGTAGATGGAGGGTTATTCTCTACTATGGTTAATGGTAGACGAATTGACAAGGATCATGGAAGATCAATTATTTTCTAGGTAGTCCATACAAGGGCCTTTGGGACTATTATCCCGTGGTTTTTGATGGTCCTTCGAACATATCTCATCGTTCAAACTATACATGTAGACCCCCTATTTTTAAATTCTGCCCATGTAGCCCAATTTAATAGTTTCGTATCTGAGTGAGACGTTGTCGATAGTTATAAACTCAATCATTTGACAATAGAACGGAGGATTTTTGATGAGATAGTAGCACAAAGTTTGGTGCCGCAAGGAGGTCACATCAGCGAGTGCACAATCACCACTATTATTCTGTTCTAATATTTGATTAAGAAAATGAAAATTAATCCCAGCTATAGCATTGTGCAACACATGTTGACATCTGTTGTACATTCGAAGAAGAAGGCTATCAGGCTACCATACGAGTCACTCATTTCCAAATATGTAAAGTCGAACAACGCGTTTAATTTTATGACAAGAAGTTATTTAAGAACGAGAATTTGAAACTCATCGATGGCATATGGTCGCACAGAGTTTCAAGATGAAATAGTAGGAGAGGGCGCATGGATGAAAGTGGTTTTTTTTCATTACATCCATTATTGACATTTTTGGTACATATTACTATTTTAATTTGATGCTTAAACCTATAGATAAAGAGGAGGAAACCAAAATCATGGTGAAAATTTACAAAAAAAAGAAAGAAAGAAAGTGAATGTCAATAAGATAATACAATTGAGGAAAATGACTCATGATACCAAGAAAATTGCAAGGGCAACCAGGCATGCGGAAAATATGGGAAATGATCATAATCTGGGACATCCAGGTAGATTTGTAATTCTCAATTATTAATAATGTCGCAATTTACGGAATCATGTGTTCTAAAGAATTTTTATTATTTTTGTGGATCAAAGGTTCCAAATAATGTTAATTGTTGCACTCGTAATCTTTTCCCCTCCATAACTTCAACCTGTAAGTTGGTTTGTCTCCATATCATTCACTTGATTAACCAATGGTTCATTTACCTTATTTTCTTAGCTCGCTTATGATGTCGGGAATTCAGTTTCCAGACAACAATGATTCAACATCAACCGAACAACTGCTGATGAATCCAATAAATAAAGATATAATAAGTATAAACCAAAAGGAATTGATAAAAAGAACATATCTTTGTGTTGTATATCATATTACTCAAATAATAAAACAAACATTATTACCAATTAACAATCCATAACTACACAATTCAAAAACACCATGTATTAACAAACAAAACTACTCTAACTACCTTTGTCTTTTCAAATCCAAGCATTTCCACGATGTCCTGCAGATCAACAAAGTTAATCCTAACCCCAGCTCTTTCGACCATTTTCAGCCGCCCCATGGCTTGATTACCAAGTCCCTTCCATTCTGGACAATGAGTGCATCACAAAGGTAAATGTTGTACAATGAGAATTCCAAGGCAATGACGGATATGGAACTATGATATGCAGTGGAGATGAGGCGCAGGTGGTTGTGTGAGGGTTTAAAAGTGGTTGAGGAATGTGGTGGTGGAGTTGTGGAGAAAAATAAAGTGGGTAAAGTGATAGATTTCACCATCTTGTGTTAAATGGTGAAACCCCACAACCAATCTTTGATGGCGGATGGGACGATGTGAATGATTTTTGGAACATGTAAGAGAAAAGTGGTGATGGAGAAGCGGGAGGAGTGCGTCTTTTAATCTTTTACGGGTGGCGAGACGTAAAATGCATGTATTTTCTAAGGCATTAAACAACTCTTTTGTTATCATTTTGTGGGTAGATTGCTAGATTTAGCTATATTTACATCATAAGGGGTTTAGATGACCATTTCTAGTTTTCATATATAAATCCTTCATTTTGTAACCTATTTTGAGTCTTATGGATTTTTGTCCTTCTGAGCATATAGATTCTATTTTGTGAACTTATTTGTAAATTGCTCGTTAGTACTTCAGAGGAGCTTAGTGAAGGATGATCGAAATATTGGTACAAGATTAAAGACCATGAGTCAAAGTGTGGTGGAAGATAGAAGGGTCGAAGAAGGAAGACAAAGAATTGGATGACTTTTTGATCCGAGAGTTTGAATCGGTTTCTGGTAATGATCCGAGATTAATCAGCATCTAAGGATGGCACTGCTAGATTCTTCTTCTAGAGCACTATAAAATCTATTACAAGAACTTCCAAATCAGATAAGTGGTTCACCTGTAGCGGCGTATAAAAATTAAAGAGAAAAGTCAAGTTTTTGAAGTGTCGAAGGAGCGGCACAGACCATGTAAAATGGCACAACCCATGCCAATATCCCTTTTCAGCAAAATTGGGGCCCAATATGGGACTTTAAAACGTGCATGGCCCGTGCATGAGGAATAAGTGGAGATTCACGTCCAGATAACGGGATGTGTAATTTGGCATGTTCATGCACTCAAAAAACCAAGACGTAGGCCCCAGACAATGGTCCGTGCAATTTCGCACAGCTTGTGTGCTCAATTCTTCTATTACAATGTGCCCATATGATTCCTCGTGCACAATTGGGTTGATCATGTTAGCCGACATGTGCATTATCGCACGGGGTCGTGCCAGCATGGAACTAAGGGTGGCAGTAGGGTAGGGTTTCACTAGAGTTTCCAAACTTGGGCTTTAGAGCCCCATTCATCTTCTCCTATAAAAAGAACCTTTAGTCTACCAGAGTTTAAGCAAGTGGCATAATGTATATTTTAGAAGTAGTAAGGTTGGAAGGGAAGCAAGGAGAAATTCTCTCTCTAGGGTTCTTCTTCTTTCTTCATTTAATTCTTAGATCCATGACATTAAATTCAATAAATGCCTTGGATTTAATTTTAGTAGAGTAGAGGGGGACTAGCTTCTTCTTTTCCTTCTTAAATAGATTCTGCTTTCAAAATAAGCTGTTTTTGTGCATTTTACCAAACGCTAAAAAATTATTTTCTTATAGGAAAAGTATCTTATAAGCTCTTCCAAACAGAGCCATGGGTATGAGAATAGGTTTATATGTCTGAATGTGATAGAATCTAGGATCAAAGTCATTAATCGTTCATGTTACGCAAATACCTCCATCAAACTTAAAACCACGTTGCTTAAATGCTTAGTAGTTTGTTAGTCACAACTCTTCTCCCCCTCCCCCAAATTATCTTTTTAAAGCACTCGCTAATCCTGACACATGAAAGGGATGACGCCCGATCGTAGGTTGTGTCGAGCTAACCTTTAAATTCTAGTGTCTCTGTGACCGACCCCGGACTTACCACTAGCTACTTTATTGTAATTAGCAGTCAATATGAGAGAAACAACATAAATTTCTATCTTTAACTCTAAGCACTATGTAGGTAATTATCCCTATTGTAAACAATCCCGCGGGGTGCGAGTCAAATTTTGGTGCCATTTTCGGGGACACTAGTTTAATAGCTAGTTGATACAGTTGCTTGTATTTGTTTACTTACATAACCAGCTGGTTTAGTAGCTTTTATTTTTTTTCATTTTGGGCTTTGCTTGTGCCCTTTTGTGTGCGTTTTTTCCGGAATAGGTATTATTTGAGTTCTTAGTGTCAACCGAGAACACTTGAACTACCATTTTTGAAATTTTGAATTTTTATGTTTTCTTGGTTTTTATATTATTGAAAAATAAATGTGGAGAAGAGAGTCTCAACGAGTGAGTGTTAGTAGGATATGTCATTGAGACTACCCTATGGAGTCTTTCTCTTGGTTGAGTGAATATGAAAGAGATGTATAAGTTTTTGGTTCCCAAGTATAATAGCATCGAGAATGGTACCCATGCTATAATTCTCACAATTTGAGGTTTAATTATAACCTAGATTCATGGTACAGAGATGCATCCGGAAACAAGAAAAAATATGAGCTTGATAGTTGGCCTTCACCACCCTACACAATGCCCCAAACCCTAGGATTAGTTCCTTGGTCGGAGTGTGAAGAAGTATTTGGATCCATAGCCAATCTTGTTAAAACCAATGAGTTACTACAAACATGAATGTTTAGTACCACTAGAAACTTGGGAGTTCCCAAGTCAAAGTACGGAAAATTATTGCAAGCTATAGATATTCTTACCAAGAGTAATGAGTTACTCCAATCACAAATGCATAGCGCATTAGAGATTAGGGAATCCAACTCTCCTCAATTTTTGAGAGAGTTGAAGGGCATGTGAGTGACTTAATGGAAAGAGTGAGCCAACTAGAAGCCAAATATTCCAAAAGTGAACCATCCCCAGGTGAACTTCAAATTTCGGTGAGTGAAATCACCTAGATGAATGGCAACGAACTCCAAGGGATGAAGAGTGAATTGTAGAGAGCGAAGAAATTGAGAAAGAGGTTATTATACTTTATTCACTATTTTATCTATCTTTACCCTAACCTCCACCTTTTGTTTGGAACTCTTAGAAGATACTATAGAGAAGCCAATCGAGTATACTAAGCTTCCAAACCACCCATCTCCTTTAAGGCCAATTCCACCTCTACTACATCTTCCTCTTGGATGATTTCAATCCCCACCTCTCCATTTTTGGTTGCCTATGGTGATGGGGTAAAAACCTTCACCATATGGATAACATTATAGTCGTGCTGACGACCTTAAAAATACGGAGCTTCTCGGGAGGCAATCAGAGCCTTAAAAAATATTTAGTTAGTTTTTCTATGAATTTTTTTTATAAAAAATCCTCACATCTATCCTCCCATTTTTAACCCAGAACCATTAGACACCACCACAATCCACCACCTAAATCACCACCAAATACAAAACCTAGGTCGCACACTAGTTGCTTCTTTGTGTGAATGTTGATTGATACTTGTTTAGTATGGATTTGTAATGGTTTGGTTTGAATGCCATGTTGAGGCAGAATTAGAGGTCATTCAGGTGAGAACAATGCATTAGGAATTGATTATTGCACTTTTTTTTTGTTTACCTCCTTTTTTTTCATATCAAGTTTCTTATTTGAGGAATATGAGTGTTGTAGGTTTGGGGGAGGGAAAGATGTCCTATTTCATTGTGTTGAATATATTTATTTTTGGTGTGTTTTTCCATTGTAGATTTGTTTTGGAACACTATTACACTTGGTGTACGTGTTTGTTTTGTAGGAAGCATTTGTTTTTTTGGAGGAAAGTGAGCAAACGATGTTAGAAGAAGTCCAACTCGTTGGCCGTGTAAACATACATGGTTTGGGATGCTCAAAATGGTGGACAAGGAGAAGAACCGAACCCCAAATTCACGGGGCGTGTAGACATACACAATTCGTGAAGCTCATACCCTCCTACATCCACATCACCATTTATTCCCTACCACCCCTAAAATACCACTCAAACCCATTTACCCTGAAAACTCTTGAGACAAACAACTCAGAAACAAAGAGGTAGCTCTACGATGTGATTCAATTCTTTATTCAATTTGTTGTGAGTGATAGTGGTTAGACTAAACTTGCTTGATTTGAGGTTAGGGTTAGTATATGTGGTTAAGCTAGTTTGTTCAATAGTTCATGATTGTGTAACTAAAGGTATATTTGGTGCTTGATTTTCATTAAGTGTTCTCCTATTTCCTCCCATTTACATATGTTATACATTGTGTATATGCATTAGGGGTAATGTAAGCTTTACGTGTGTGTGGGGGGGATTAGATAACACTTATGATTCTTAGTTGTTCTTAGTTTTTTGATGTAGCAAGTAGCTCTTTTAAGAACACCTTTTTTTAAAATATGAAAAAAATCCCGCTATGTCGAAAACTCAAAATAGTGACTTAGGAAAAATGGGAAGGCCTGGATATGTTGATATCCTAAAAGGGAAATATATGAAAAAAGGAAAGGCCAAATGGTTTGGAAAAAAGTAAGGGTGAGCTTGAAAAAGAAAAAGAAAAAGTGTGAAGGTAGGACGAAAACCTGAGATGGCTTCTAGGCAAAATGATAGAAAATAAGAGAAATTGAAATGATTTTATGCTTCTTTTGGTTTGTCTATTTGATAGCTTCTTTTGTAGAGTAAACTAGTTTTGCATCTTTTTTATACTTCACCTTTTATTGATATGTTGTTTGTTTAGATTATTTTAGGTTTTGGTATATGAGTGTGTGAGAGATGCTTATGTCTTAGGCACTAGGGTAGTCTAGGAATAAAATGTTGGATGTTTTGGGAAACTTTGCATGCTACTTTACGCTTAGATTTTTGCTTGTTCTTGTTTACTCGATGACGAGTAAAGGTTTAAGTGTGGGGGATTTGATGAAAAGTAAAATGCATGTATTTTCTAAGGCATTTAACATCTATTTTGTTATCATTTTGTGTGTAGATTGCTATATTTAGCAAGGTTTACATCATAAGGGGTTTATATATATATATATATATATATATATATATATATATATATATAGGTTTACATCATAAAAGGCCCATTTATCTTCTCCTATAAAAGGAGCATTTAGTCTCCTAGGGTTTAAGCAAGTAGCCTAATGTAGATTATAGATGTAGTTAGGTCAAGGAGAAATTTTCTCTCTAGAGTTCATCTTCTTCTTCCTTCATTTAGTTCTTAGATCTATGGCATTCAATTCAATGAATACCATGAATTTAATAGTAGAAGAGTAGTTATTATCTTGGGGCAGTATTTGTATTCGACATAATTTATGATTTTGTGGGATTTTAGACTACTCTATTTTCTATGTCCTGTGAATATTTGTCTATGATTTTTTTTTTCATTATTGTATGATTTATGTCATGTCATTCCCTATGATGCATCCATAATTCTATGTATAGTTGATTATCATGCTAGGTTATTAAATGCTATCTTAGGAGTGTTAGACTAATGACCTTGTAGGCTCGAGACACCAGCAGATGACTGCATTCATGCTACCTTGAACAGTATCAACCCAAAAAATGTTAATTCTGATTGGCTAGTTGTGTGAGTGATTAGGAGCGGTTCACCAGGGGTCGCCGTATTGAAACTCCTAACGAGGGGAAACCCTTGGCTTACCCCGATAGACAGGCATTGTAGTTTGTAGAGACTAGGGTTATATCGACCCGAGAGTCATCAAGAGAGATGCTAATTCCTTTGTCTCTCTAGGCCTAGGGTTTGTGTCCAGAGTGGAGTGCCCGGGACTTAATGTCTTTACTCTCATATCTAATGATTGCTACCTACGCAGGGCTTAGATCCTGTAAGCATGAGCGTGTTAGCATCGCAAGTGAGATGACACTGATGAATTACGATATTAAAAAATCAATGCGAACCCCAAATTACCGAGGCAGTGAAATGGTTTTGAAGGGAGCTGAGACTTTGTGTGACAGACATTGGGAATTCCTTGCCATCTCCACACTAGGTGACATAAGCATGAGAATAGATTTACACATCTGGATGTGATAGAATTTAGGATCAAAGTCATGAATCGGTTGTGTTATGAAAATACCCCCAAGACAAGTTAATCATAATTAAAGCCTAGTTGCTAGCTTGCTTAGTAGTTAGTTAGTCACAACATCTGCACCCCCACCCCTAATTTTCTCTTTGAAGAACTAGTTATTCCTGAATCACGAAAAGGGTGAAACCCGATCATGGGTTGTGTTGAGCTAATTTTTAAATTCTGATGTCTCTGTGAATGAACCCGAACTTGCCACTAGCTACATTATTGTAGCTAGCAGTGAGTAGGAGAGCGACAATATAAATTTCTATCTTTAACACTTAGCACTCTGCTAGTAATTAGTTTTCCCCGTTGTAGACAATCCCACAGGGTGCGGCTCAACGAGAGTGGGAGACAATTGTTGTAATAAATGAAGTCACTTTATTACAAAACGGTTGAACCATCTTCTAATCTTCCACTGATGTGTGACTTTATGAATGTCCCAATTTTGAGATGAATGTCTATTACATTACAAACTCCATTACTCACAATTACAAAATTGATGTCTGAATTGGGAATAAAACATGAATTTTAAAACAACCTTTTGACGAAGCATGTGACCTCAAAATTGAATGTGGTTGATAAACCATTCCCGGATTTGGGGCACACAAATTTCCTTCAAATATTTCAAAATTCCCGGTGACCTTATCGAGGACACCCCTTACATCAATTAGAATACTAACAGCATGACATCTACCATGGTTACCCATGGTGGAACTACTAAGGGGAAAAATCAAACTACACGGACAAAGAAATCTATGACAACTTTCGGAGATATGAAGTGTGTGTCTCTTGCAGTCTCCCAGAGGTAAAATCCCCTGCTAAAAAAATGGCAAGTTACTAGATTTGTATACCCATGAACTGAATGACACCACGATGCTAGAACTGAGTAACATTACATCACTATTTAAATTACAAAGTTGTTCCTCCATCCTTTCCATCAAGATGCAGCTCACTTTCATGAATTATGTCAATTTTATGCCAATATGGTGCCACTAGATGAAGGGTCATTCTCATTATGGCTAATGGTAAACGTTTTGACGTTGATCCATAAAAGATCAATGATTTTCTAGGTTGCCTGTACAATAGCATTCAGGACTGTTATCCGGTGGTTTTGATGATCTTTTGAACATATATCACCATTCAAACAAGCCCTTAAATATTGATCCTACCCTATTGAATCTTACCCATCTAGGCCAATTTTAATTTAGTAAGCCCGTATCCGATCGTGATTCCGCCAAGAGTTATAAATTAAAGTATTTGTCAATAGAGCAGAGGAATGTATAGATATGGTAGCACGAACTTTAGTGCCGACAGGGGGTCACAATTAATAAGCCCACAGTCACCACTATTATGTTGTTATACTATTTGATTAGGAAGGTGAAGATTAATCACGACTATACCATTGTGCAACACATATTGGCATCCATTGTGCATTCAAAGAGGAAGGCTATGAAGCTACCTTACAGGACTCTCAATTGAAAATACTTGAAGTTGGATAACACGTTGACATTTGGAGCCAGGCTATGCCTTCTAAATTTTATGACAAGAATTTCTTTGAGAACAAGAACTAGAAACTCATTGAGGGGACATGGTCGCACACAGTTCACGTAACAAATAGCAAGAGAAGGTGGAATGATAAAGGTAGTTCTTTTGTCACTAAATCCATTATCGATGTTTTCCATACGTATTGCTATTCTAATTTGATGCTAACAAGTGTAGGTGAAGAGGAAGAAACCTCTTTCATGGTGGACATGTACAAACCAATGAAAGTGAATGCAACAAGATAATACATTTGAGGAAGATGACTCATGATACCGAGAAAATTGTTAAGGAAACCAGGCATGAAGAAATAAATGAGCAACGATGACAAGTTGGGACATCCAATTAGCATTTTTACTTATAAATTTTTGACATTCGCCTTGTACAGAATCATGTCTTCGAAAAAAAAATTAGTGTGAATCATATGTTCCAAACTATTTTATTCATTGCTTTCAAAATATTCTCTTGTACACAACTCAACTTATGAGTCAGTTTGTATCCATCTCTTACATTTTGTTGATAAAAGGTCATTTAACTTATTTTTCATGCCCACTTCAGAAGTCGGGATATTTTACGCAAGTGACCAGATAGTCGAACAGTTTGGCTTATGTATTCGATGACAGGTTTAAGCATTGAACATCGATTAAAAATACATCACGTTTTTCGATATCGGAGTTGTGTTCGGTATGTAGGTGATGTCGAAATAGTTACTCAATATGAATATAACTTGTTGTAATTCTGATATATATATATATATAAATGGTTCCCGATATAAGTTAAAAAATCACAAACATGTTGAAGTTTAGAACATTAGAAGTCAATAAGCCTTTCAGATTGGAATATGTCTTGAATGGAATAATTAATTTCAAAAAAATAAGGAATTTGTTAGTGCTTCCTCTATCGAAACACACACCGGAAATATTGCTCCCTCAAACATATCACCGTTTTTGCATCCAAATTTGATAATGAAAACAATAATATAATGGGAATCAAACTGAAATTTACATAATTGTTTCCAAAACACCTACACTATTGCAACATTAGAAAGTGGTCGCTACTTTGAAAGATTGGCATAATCACAAAATTGAACGATTTCTACTTCGAATTGATCTGGAGGGAAAATTAGTGTACTCAAATTAGCCATCCCAACCGAGTGTTCTGATACAGTGATTTACAACAGTACAAAAGATTAGACAGCGAAGATTGACAAGGATTTCATTCCAAAACCAAATCCACCTGACATGTTCCTGCAACCACTTTTGACAATTAGTGATCTTTAGGGGATAGATTCCTGAATTCTTGAGTTACATCAAACTAATCCATCATGGTCACATCTGCTCACCTTCCAAAAATATTTTAAATACCGACAATGTGTGATAAGCACCTAGATACCCTAAACTATGAGCTTTTTCTAGCGATTGAAAACCTTTGATTGGACTTTCCTCTCTAAGAAAAGGGGTAAAAATATAAAATAAGCTACCAAAAAGAATTCATGCACTAAATCAAACACATGCAAACTCGCTAGTTCCAAAATGTCCAATGATTTTGGATTTTTGGCCTCAACATTCATGAAGTTATCAAATCCATTGCTTGGAAGCCATGCAAGAATCACAATGCCTTCCACTAACACTTGTTTATATATGATGGGGTTTTTGGAAAGCTAGTTAAACTTATGACAACTTCATTATACAAAAATAACACAAGGGCACAATAGTCGAAACTTTATTTCGTACATACAGGGGAAATAAGTGTTGGGATCAACATAAACAAAAACATACCATAGTTTTACCTTCCAGGGGTTGAGCAATGAACTGGATGCAACTCAATTGAGGAAAGAAACAACAATCTCATATGACAGCTTTGTGAATAGTGTCTCCATAACTAGCTTTGTCGGTGTTAAATTTTAAACTAAAATGATGGTGAATCGAATGGGATGATATGTTCGTGAATTTGGGTTAATTAAAAAGGATGCTTAAGAGGAATATATAGATGTAATAATGAATGATAATGATGATTCAAAGAGGGTTGTTATTAATTCCACTTGGGAAAATGAAACGCACCCCTTAAAAACAATCTTCATGGCTTAACGCTAGGTGTTAATGTGCACCTTACCCATTTTTCAAAATTTTGACACGGGTTCCAAATTCATAACCTGAATCGACAGGAGATCAGATTTGGTAAAAGTGGATTACGATAGAGGTTAAATTTAACCCTGTGTTTCTTAACAATAGACGACGATTAATATAAAAATGCCGCAAATTGTACATTATTAGACGGAAGCTAAAGTCATACCGTCATCCAATGGGATTCCATAAATGATCAACGATTAGCCATCCTCCAGACCAAATGCTCCAATATCAGAACATATGAAGGACAACAATTCCAAGCAAGAAATTTGAAAATGCCACACAGCTATGTTATTAATGACCAAAATTGAGTATATTTATACTTTTATTAATTTTCAAAGAAAAAAATATACGTATGTCAATTGTAAGTTCTAACATTATCTTGAAAAAGATAAAACTCTAAATAAAGTTTTTAAATCCATTATCTTAAAAGAAATCAAAGTATTAACAAATATTTTAAGTATATAAACTAATTATACGTTTCAAATTTTAACTTCTATCACTATTTAAGAAATTAAAATTCTAAAAAAATTAAAATCGATTAGTAAACATCCTTATAAACTGATTATACGTTTGTTACTTGTAAGTTACATCATTATCTTTAAAATATTTAAAATATTAACAAAGTACTTAAAATAATTAACAAAGTAGCTTGTAAAAGAAAAACAAAAACAAGAAAAAAAGAGAGGATAATGATCATCTACTAAAAAAAGGAAAACAATGAACGCTAAGCACTACAAGAAAAATATAAAAAATTCAGAATTTTTACTTAGATATTTATTTTTGGCAAATGATCGAGGTTCTTTTACCCCGGTTTTATTTAAAATGAAGTAAAAGATTTTTTTACTTCGGTTAAAAAATAACCGAGGTAAAAGGTAGGTTATTTACCTAAACTATTTTGTTTAACTAAAGTAATAAGTTATTAATCCGCCTCCCCATGGGGGTCATTAACTAGGCATCATTTAACCCTAGAAGAAGTTTGGAATCAAAAATAAAGATTTGCATTGTCGCTCTCTTTCCTACTACTAAACTACCTATGGGGTAGTGGTAAGACAGAATTCGTCCACAGAGATGCTAGAAATTTAACAATTAACTATACAAAGCCGCAATTGGATCGTCAATCCAATCATGTTTTTGGAATAGTGAATGTTACCTAACATGTTTTTTTTGGGGGGTTTGTTTATCTAACAACGATAAGCATGCAAGAACACAGGAGAATAAAACTATCGCTAACACTTGAGGAATATTTGCATAACATGGCCAATAGTATATTTCGATCCTAAATTACATGACATTCAAGACATATCAACCAATCCTAATGGTTATTCCACGTAGTATGGTCGATGGTCAACACTTCCCCATACCTGTCATGTGGGGTGGTATTGTAATCTTTCATTGGCACCGCCTCCATAATTCGGTGAGTGCAACAATGATCCCGCCTGCTGTGCAGATCTGAATCTCCCCCGTACGATTACGTCCCAAAAACTCCACTATGAATACTTCTCTCTATGCCTACAGAGGCAACGGGATAGGCACCTTATCATTGGCACTAAGGTTGTGAAATATGCTAACCCTAGTTCTCTACTACATATCTTTATCTGCAACCCTTCGTACCAACTCGCCAGCTAAACTAGTTGTATGGTCGATCGTAACTTTGGCTCAGCGACCTACATGCATACACCCATACGGTCCTGGAGTATCGTTACCCCAATACAACTAGGTTTCTCTCCCCCGGGGATATCAATACCTACGCCAACATGAAAGTATTTAAAGTGTATGCCAACACAGTGTAATAATCATGCAATTAACAAGAATGTAAAGAACAAGCCAACATAATGTTAATAAGCATAATAGCAAAGGAAGATCTATAGAGTCTCATAAAATATCTACCAAGACATGAATAAAAATATAGATCTTCAAGCTAAATCACTACTCTCTAAGCATTGAACCCAAGTATTTCATTGTTTTCAATACCCTTGGGAAAAATAAAGAGAAAGAAAGAAAGAAAATAGAAAGAAGGGTTATTCCTTTTCTCTCTTTACCTACTCTTATGAGAATGAAACCATAATAAATCCCCCCTAAAACCCAATAGACATAGACTCCTATTTATATTAGTAGGGAATTGGGCCTTGAAAAAGGCCAAAAAAGGTCTACAACCCCTAGTTGTCGTCGGCACGACCCTTGTAAAAGTGCACGACCCATGTTGACTGATTCTTGTACGAACCGTGTTGTCTGGCACAGTTGTGCTAGCTTGAATTGGCAAGGCATGTGTTGTTTGGCAAGGGCTTCCGACTAGGGCATTAATCTCAGCCATTTTGATTCACACGGCCTCGTTGTCCGTCATGGGCTGCTAGCTAGGAGTTCCTTCTTGATTAGTTTAATAGCGCGGGTTGTGTAATTCTTTGCGGACCGCCCGCCAGGTGCATGATTTTCCCTTCTGAATGGCGTGGGCCATGTACATTCTTACGGACCGTCTGCTGGGAGTCAATTTCTTCCAGGTTCATGGTGCAAGTTGTGTGAAACATTGTGGGTTGTAGGAAGGTCTTTGGATGCTAAACTTGGAGCGGCATGGGCTGCATAGAGTGTCACGGATTGTGCCCATACTTAGCCGCACAAAGCCTCCTAACTGCCACGGGTCATGCTGATCCTTGCGGCCCATGCCAAAGCAATTGCCTTGGCGGGCATAGGAAGTCCTGTGAGGTGCTGCTGTGCCGGTTTCTTCTTTGTCTCTCTTCGACTCTTTCTTCTTGGATTTTTTCCATCTACTACCAAATTTTTACTCATGACCTTCTGTCTACTACCATTCTTGAGAATGGCCTTCTACTATCTACTACCACCCTTGCAGATAACCTTCTACAAAATTACTCTGAACTGCTCATGACCAACCTACTAATAACCTCACAAAATAAGATCTAGGAGTTTGTGAGGATATAGTGTCCATTATATCCAATTAAGCCTACAAAACTCGGGATTTACATAAAAAACCAACAATGGTCATTTAAACCTTTTGTAATGCAAACCTAACTAAAACTAGCAATCAACCAACAAAAACATAATAAATGTTTCAAATGCATCGGTTAACACATGCATTTAGGTGCATATGTAAACAAGAAAAAAGTAGCATGAAAAGATAAATTAACCAATACATTCAACCTTATTCCTGAGTTACCATAGTTTCCCAAAGATGTAATAATCTCACAACTCTCACTCTCCCCGAAGAAGCTAAAGTAACATATCCCACCAAATCAAACCAATAATAAGGAATGTGTATAGGGTAAGTGTGAAGCTAACTTACTCTACCGAAAAGTTGCCAATGACAATCCAAGAGATGTTCAATTTAATGTTTCTATTTTCTTTAAATTTCTCTCATTTTTCCTAAGAGCCCTTTTGGGTTTTCATCCTAGCTTTACACATATGTTTAGCTCACCTCTCACCTTTTTCTACACCATGGCCTCTAATTTATTCCTAGATGTTTCAACCTAGCCTGGCCTTTCCCATTTTTGCATAACTCTCCCTTTTGGGCTTTAAACTTAGTAAGGTATATTTTTCATTTTTTTTAAAAAAAATTGTGCAGTACAAAATGCCGCAAAGATGGGTTTCATACTACATGAATATAATCAAAACAAAAAATGACTAACACCACTAAATTTTTCCAAAAACACCCCCAAACAAACAACAAATGGTGCCCTCACACCAAAATAACAAAGTTTTTAAAAATAACTAGAAAAGTAATTTATCGAAACTAATGAGGGAAAAAAGGGAAAGGAAAATAGTCATCAACCAAATCAAAAATAAAGTAGGAAATACAAAGAAGATGCCACCATGAAGGTGTTCCAATCCCTCCCCAACACTTAGTTCATGCATTGTCCCCAATGCATGAAACCAAGTTGAAAAGACCAAAGAGTCCTCAGCGCCGTCCGCGAAATCCAGCTCTATGCCCTTGCCGATGCAAATTCGGATGATGGTACATGTCTCCAATGCATGTTGTCATCAGCTGATCAGTGATCTCCCTCACACCTTGGTGCAGTAAGTCCATGTCGGTCATCAAATAGTTGAGCTGATCATCTACCCTGTCAAACCTGTCTGCAGTCTCCCCCTGATGATAATCAAGTTGAGTGCCCTGCTGATGTACTTCCTGCCTAACCGCAGAGATAGCATCACCTGAAGACTGCATCCACTCCAGCTCTTGTCTCAGCGGCTGGGTCCATATGTGGTAAGATGAGGCCGACTAGTATCCATGTGAATTGTGTTGCCAGAAAGAGCTAAACTGTGGGTGCTTCCAAGAATGAGCCTCATGGTGGGATGGAACATAGATGATGTGTCGATGTGGCTTAGAAGCAGAAGAGGGCCACGGATGTTGTCCCTGCTCGACTCTATAGAGTAATCAACATGTGCGGAGTAGTTGCACCTATGAGAACTATGCCAGGTGGACAGATAGGGATCCTCCTTGATGTCGATCGGCCCCTGATAAGGCGGTGGTGCTCCAAAAAGCTACTCAACTGGAGACTCTGGCACTAATGGTTGCTCAAGCACTGGGGGTGCCATAAACTGGGGGAATGCTAGTGGTGGCTAAGTAATCTGATGATCAGTGGGGAAAGACTACGCAGGATGGTCAAAATTTTGGTCCTCGTCCATCGAAGTCGGTTCCTCATTGTCCTCCTCCTCTACACAGGGGTCAATCTATCATTGTATGTTTACAATAAAAGTCGACCCACAATTGATCTAGCTAACATTAGTACTTACAGGTACAATATTTTGGCATCTATGTCATTTTACAAAATAAGTCAAGCCCTAGTTGTCCTAACACGAGTAATGGTCGAAACCTTTGTCATCTATATCAGTTTATAGAAGAAGCCAAACCACAATTGACCTAACAAAAGAAAAGTTCAAATTTTTTAGCATCTATGTCAGTTTACAATAGAAGTCAATCCATGGTTGACCTAACAAGAGTAAAGGTTGACCCTTTGGTATCTTTGTCTATTTCCAAAAGAACACAATGAAACTCTGTCCTAAAACGAGTAAAGGTTGAACCCTTTAGCATCTTTGTAGGTTTACAATATAATTCATGCCACGGTTGACCTAACACGACTATAATTTGAACCTTTTGCCATCTACGTAGAATTAAAATAAAAGCCAGGTCACAATTGATTGAGCACGAGTAAAGGAGGAAATTTTTGGAATCTTTATCAGATTACAAAAGAAGTCAAGTCACAATTGACCTAACATGAATAAAATTTGAACCCCTTGGCATATCTTTAGGTTTAAATAGAAGTAAAACCATGATTCACATAACACAAGTAAAGTTCGCCTTTTGCCCTGTCTGTAGGTTTACAATAGAAGTCAATCCAAGGTTAACCTAACATGAGTAGAGTTCGAACCCTTCGGCGTCAATGTAGGTTTACAATGGAAGTCAAGCCACGGTTGACCTAACATGACTAATGGTTAAACCTTTTGGCATTTATATCAGGTAACAAAAGAAGACAAACCACAGTTGATCTAACACTAGTAAAGTTTGAAAGTTTTGGCATCTATGTCAGTTTACAAAAGAAGTTAAGCCATATTTGACCTAACATGAGTAAAGCTCGAACCCTTTGGCAGCTATGTCAGTTTACAAAAGAAATATATCCAAGGTTGTCCTAACACAAGTAAAGGTCAAACCCTCTAGAATGTCGGTAGGTTTACAATTGAATTTAAGCCACGGTGGATCTAACACAACTAAAGTTTAAAAAAAATTGGCATCTATGTAGGTTTACAATAAAAGCCATGACACAGTTGGTATAACACGAGAATAGGTGGAACCTTTCTGTACCTTTAACAGTTTACAAAAGAATTCAAGCCACAGTTTACCTAACACGAGAAAATTTGAACCATGTGGCATATATGTAGGTTCAATTAGAATTCAAGCCACGGTTGACCTAACAACAGTATAGTTTGAACCTTTTGGCATCTCTGTAGGTTTACAATAGAAGTCAACACAAGGTTGACCTAACACGAGTACAGTTTGAACCCTTTTGCATCCATGTAGGTTTACAATAGAAGTCAAGTCATGGTTGACCTAACAAGAGTAAAAACTGAGCCCTTTGCATCTATATACGTTTACAATAGAAATCAACGAAAGGTTGAACTAACACGAGTAAAGGTTGAACTAACACGAGTAAAGGTCGAACCCTTTGGCATCTATGTAAATTTACAAAAACAATTTCAAGCAACGGATTAACTGACATGATTAAAGGTCAACATCTATGTTAGTTTACAATAGAAGCCAACCCAAAATTAACCTAAAATGAGAAAGGTCGAACCCTTTGGCATCAATGTAGGTTTACAATAGAACTCAAGCACGGTTGATCTAATATGAGTAGAATTCCAAAATTTTGGCATTTATGTAGGTTTAAAATAAAATTAAAGTCACGATTAACCTAACACGAATAATGGTCAAACCTTTTGGCAGCTATAGCAGTTAACAAAAAAGTTAAGTCACGGCTTACCTAACACGAGTAAAGTTTCAATTTTTTGGCATATTTTTAAGTTTAAAAATAAGTCAAGCCTTGTTTAACCTTACAAGAGTAATGATCGAAGCCTTTGGCATCTATTTTATAATAAAAAATAAAGTCAAACAAAGGTTGACCTAACACAAGTAATGGTCTAACCCTTTTGCATCTTTGTAGGTTTACAATAGAGGTAAAGTCATGGTTGATCTAACACGTGTAAATTTTGATTTTTTTGGAACCTATGTAGGTTAACAATTGAAACAAAGCCATATTTGACCTAATACGAGTAACGGTTAAACCTTTTGGCATCTATGTCGGTTAAAAAAATAATTCAAGCCACGATCGAATCAACACGAGTAAAGGTCAAACCTTTTTGCATCAATGTAAGTTTAAAAAAGAAGTCAAGCAACGTTTGACCTAACACGAGTAATGGTAAAATCCTTTGGCATCTCTGTAGGTTTGCAATAGAAGTCAAGCCATGGTAAAACAAACACGAATGGAACCCTTTGGCACATATGTAGGTTTACAATAGAAGTTATGCCACAACTGACCTAACACGGGTAAATGTCAAACCTTTTGGCATCTATGCAGGTTTACAATAGAAATCAAGTTGTGGTTAACCTAAAAGATATAAAGAAATGGTTGACCTAAGAGCATTAAAAGTCGACTTGGCATCTATGTCAATTTATAAAAGTGGTCAAGCCACGACTGACCTAACACGAGTAAACGTTGAACCATTTGGAATCTATGTCAGTTTACCAAAGAATTCAAGTCACAGTTGACCTAAGAAGAGTAATGATCGAACCCTTGGCATCTATGTCAATTTACAAAAGAAGTCAATCCATGGTTGGCCTAATACAAGTAATTAAAAGTCAAACCCTTTTGAAATCTATGTCAGTTTAGAAAAAAAAGTCAAGTCATGTTTGACCTTTCGTGAGTAAAGATCGAACCCTTTGGCATCTATACATCATTTTACAAAATAAGTGAAGCCATTGCTGAGCTAATATGAGTAAAGGTTGAAGCCTTTGGCATCTATGTCAATTTTCAAAAAAAAATCAAAATATGGTTGACCTAACACGAGTAAAGTTCAAACATTTTGGCATCTATGACAGTCTATAGAAAAAGTATAGCCACGATTGACCTAACGAGATTAATTTTTGAACCTTTAGGCCTCAAATTTTGTTTAAATAAGTTGGGTACTGGAGACTATGCAACATCACACGTCTGATCGATGAAACCGATACCATGTGTCATGGCTTGCCGACGTTGAACTATAACCATATCGGGTCATATTATGTTGTTAGGTTGGTATGGGCCAATGAAAGCCCGCATTCCTAATCGATATGCAGCCGACATTGAAAAAGTTAGGAAGAAGACAAAAAATTTGCAAACCTATATTTTTGAAAATTTTCCCCAAATCTTGTTTGGAGTCGTTGGTAAACAAAAAAATGACTTCAACTCTTATCTCCTCTAACTCTCCCACCAAAACACAATCCCACAACTTTTCATTAAAACCATATGAAAAAAATTAACAAGAGTGCAATCAAATGCATTCGATGGCTTCTTTCAAACTACTACAACTACTAAATGGTGTTACATCTCCAGATGCAAATTGAGGTTGTTTTCATCTATTACATTGAAAATTTTCATTGGTTTTGGTTAAATGGTTTGAATTCCCTTTTATGAAGGAAATGTTCAATTTTTTCATGAATTGTGATCATTGTGCTACATTTTATTTAATGTATAGTGTTGTTGTTGTGCATATAATGTCATATATAACTAATGAGAAGTACCAGTCATAGATTAAGATTGATTCTAAACAAGAATGTTATTTTCGCTAGAACATTGCTTGAATGTCCGACGTCGGCCGTCCTATTGGTCAGTGCAACAAGAAAAGAAACTGTGACCAATGTTGCACGTGCGCAGGAGATCTTATGTTTGTTGGTTTTGTAGGAGCAATTAATGTTATGACAAACATTAGTGGATATTGTAATGTCATAGGTGAGAGGATGCAATCGAAACATATCAAAGGAAGACATCAATGGTAAGTTTCACTTTAATGAAGTATTAGTTTTGTATTAGTAGTATTCTTGTAATTCCACTTGCGAGCTGCCTATTTCTAACACAATCTATGTTTGTGTGAAATTGTAGTAACGGGGATGTAAGAGTTATCAATGGACCTTTAACATATAAAAAAATGAACTTGCTCATCATTCGACTATCAATGGATTTTCAACGTATTTATGGAGATTGATTTCCAATAACGGATCAGAGACAATCAATTTAATTTTAGCAATACGTATTATATGTTTGTAATATGTTATTGTAGTGGTTATTTTGTCAAGGGCTCTCGTTTCGCTTTAATTGAACATTAATGTTGTGCGGAATACCCGAGTAAGAAAAAGCAAAGAAAATAAAGCGAAAGACAAAACACCGAGAATTTACGTGGTTCGCCAATTGGCTACATCAACGGCCGACCAAGATCGGATTCCACTAGAAAGAAAAGGCCAGAATTGTAGATTTTCTACTCTCTACCAATCCTATCTCAGCAAGACCCATGTACCAACATGTCGAAACGGCTAATACATATTCAAGGCATACCAACAATTAATTAAATATTCTCAGTCGTTTGGCACATTAACTGTGCCATCTACGATCAAATAAATGTGTCATCGATGCTAAAACACTACACACGAACAGGAGCAATGTCAAATGTATCCATGGCGACCGATCAGGCCAGCAACTTTGGTTGAATCAGCTACAGGCCGACGTCAATAAAAAATCGTTGCAGCACTGATCACGCATTTAGTTCGACCGACAGTACGGTAATCGTTCACAACGATGCCGGTTGCACATTTGGAAAGAATGGAATCGCTTGATAACGTAACCATTCGTCATACACGAGCTACACCGACGCGGGTCGTGGTGTTGGTCGTAATCTTTTACCTCAATTTCTTTGAGAAAAAACTTTTAAAAAATACAATTTTTACCTTGATTTTGAATCGCGTTAAAAATAATATTTTTTATTGCACCACTATTTACCTCGGTTATTTTCATGAAAAATTGAAGTAAAAACCCCTCCAGAATCGAGGTTAAGGGTGGTGTTTTTTAGTGGATGAAGCATATCATGCATGGGAACGCGTGTGGAAGAGGTGCGAGTACAAATTTATCAAACACTGGTGTTATTAAGTGTTACTAAGGTACAAATGCTATATGGACAAGTGTTTGATACCTCCCATATAGCATATATACCACCCATCATACACTGGTCACTGGTGTGGGTGGCATAAATGTTAGTGAGACGATTTTACACACGTCTCCATAATTAATTAGTTACTCCCTCCGTCCGATGGGAATCTGCACACTTTTTTTATAGATGTTCCGGACACATCTGTATATTTTCCTTCACGAAAATATTTAACATCTCAAAAGACATTTTCACCCTTAAACATCTTAAAATTTACAAAAATTTCCCAAAACCTTTACTTCTCTCTTCTCTCGTTCTCTCTTCTTCCCCATAACGCATCTCTCAAGAACGCCTCTCTCTAGAAACCATAACACTGGAGGTCGCAGCAATCAACTCCGACGGCCTCCGCCATCAACTCCAACAACGGCTCATAACAGTGAAACGGTGCCAAAGGTTGTGTCGCTTGGCGTCGATTGATCGAATTGGGAGGCAGCAGGGAGACGCGGCAGGGAGACGTCGTGGGGTGGCAGCGAAGAGGTGGAACAATCGAATCGGAGAGGCAGATCGATCGAATCGAGGAGGCACAGGGTGGCGGAGGAAGCGGAGGCCAGAGACGGAGGATGTTTTTGAAGGGAAGCGTGAGGGAGGCGAGGGAGGTTTCTGAAAAGAGCCAAGACTTTGGAAGGAGGCGGAGAGGGAGGTGGGAGGTGAAAAGCGGGTGGACAGAGGCAGAGGAGGAGGCGCAGACAGAGGAGGGAGCTGCTGGAGGAAGAAGATGGGTCAGGGGCATATTAATCTTTTCACCATGGAGAAATTTGCAGAGAAATTTTCTCTCTCTACAGATTCCCCTGGGACAATGGGAGTACAATTTTTAGCACCTTAAATTAATAATTTAAGGAAACTAATGATGAGTGGATTAAGCAGTGCATGTGACCAGAAAACCAAGGATCCTCTCGCTTCTTCCGAGTATCACCATGTGAGCTACACATGCACTGTGCATCATTTCATGGAGAAAGAAATGAAAGAAGCGAAAATACCCATACGCATCCCACGTGGTCAACAAATTGTATATAAATTAACCAAACAAAACAATTTCCCCTGCCCATGGTTTCAACTTTCAGCGAATGTAGCTTCCATCGTTCATAGCTACTACAGCATTTATGGTTGCAGCATGAAAGAACATCTGCTAAAAAATTGCAAGTTTTCAGGAGTAATAGTACCAGATGCTGATTCGTTGACTGCGAGAGGAAATCAAAGCTGTGGGTTTGGTCCATCTATCATGTAAAGTCATATGCATCTCATGGATTAAATGTGTTGGCAATTGTAAACTAGTGATAAAGAAGAAACCATTCTATGTTGGAACATATCGCTGAAAACATACCATGTTGGAACATACTGCCGAAAGCAGATTTGCGAGAAGAATATTGCGATGGAATTCGTTTATGGAAATTGGTGATTTACGCAA
>JAULKM010104074.1:0-25008 GCA_032355605.1 Rubia tinctorum | reverse complement strand
ATTATTATTATTTTGATACAAAAATAATAATATAACAGTGAATTTAATTTTTTCATTATTATTTTGATTTCCGAAAAATAAAAAAAATAAAATGAAGAGGACGCATTTTGTAAATGCAACCTTTAGGTGAATTTAATTTTTTAATATTATTTTGATTTCCTAAAATTGTAAAAAAAATAATGAAGAGGACGCATTTTGTAAATGCGTTCTCTAGGTTAATTTAATTTTTTTAATTTATTTTGATTTTCGAAAATTGTAAAGCTTGAAAAAAGGGAAAAAAGAGGACGCATGCGGAAAAAAAAATGTTGCTGAGGACACATTTTGTGAATGCGTCCTCCCCTTTCCATCCCACACAAAACACTGTAGCACCATTATAAGAAATGTCTCAGGAAAAGCACCATTATAAGAAATTTCTCAGGAAAAGGATGCATCTTTTAAAAAGCTGGTAAAAGGAAGAGGACGCATTTCTTGAATGCGTCCTCAAAGGGAATATATTGCTACAGTACAAAACACATGCACAGAGAAGACGCAATGCGTCTTCAACTTTCTTAAAATAAACAAACCAAATGCAAATTGAAAACCTTGCATGCAGCTACAATACAAAACACATGCACATAGAAGACGCATTCTTCTAATGCGTCTTCAACTTTCTTAAAATAAACTGACCAAATGCAAATTGAAAACCTTACATGCAGCTACAATACAAAACACATGCACAGAGAAGACGCATTCTTCTAATGCGTCTTCAACTTTCTTAAAATAAACAAACCAAATGCAAATTGAAAACCGGTGAAGCGGGGATTAAAAATAAGAAAATGATGAAGACGTATTTTGTGAATGCGTCCTCCCCCTTTCCATCCCCCAGGACACTGTAGCCCCATTATAAGAAGTTTTTCGAAGTTATCCACGTCCACCACATGATCTTTAAGGTATTTTTTTGGGGTCCCTGTGCACCTCATTTGAGATCAGTTCCACATCCACAATTGCTGCTTTTGTTGCACCCTTGGCTGAGATATAATCATTCAAAAACTATGCCGACATGAAGCTCCTTGGTAGCTTTCTTCTCTTATCATTCTTCTGCATGTCAGCCCCATTTCCATATCCCAACACACGTGTACATATCCCACTTTGCATGTTTTTAGGACAGTATTTTGCCCCTTTCTCCTTCTTTTGTTTATGAACAGGTACACCATTCCTAGTATTTTTCTTATGTCGAATCATCAAGATTTGTTTTGCAATCCTTCTCGCCGGTGAATCAAAATCTATCGGAACCTGAACTAGATTAGGGCTGAGAGGAGAAATCTCTTGTGTCCTCATTCGGTGCATTGGTGAAGTCGACACAAGCTCTATAGGGATGACCCTTAATGCTACAATTTCAGACATGCCCATCTTCCCTATTTTAGTCTAAATTTTCACCCTCTTTCATATTTTCAGCCATCCATTTCCAAGTTGCTTTATGACAGGGATGATAGCATTCAGTGGCGGAACCATGGGGGTGAGGGGGTGCCAACGCCGCACCTAAGATCCGGTGCATGGAATTGGCCCTGGAGCACCAACTAAAAAGCTTGTTTTGCCCCCTTTAAACTTTGGTTCTGCCCCAGTTTTCTTCTCGGCCACAAGTTACTTAGAGAACATGAAGTGTGATTTTAAAAAATAAATAAATTAAAGCCAATACTTAAATGATGTCATTTTGGTATTTGGTTTAATAATAATTACTTTTTCGGCCTTCATAACTCAAAATGCCGTCGTTTTGGTGATAGTGGAATGACATCATTCTGGGTTTTGAAGGGAAAAAGGAAAATGTTGGGAAAGCCACCAACTAGCTGCGTCCTGCTTCTTCCTTCAAAGAAAAAAAGGGCGAAATACCTCAGTCTCAGGACCCATTCATCCCTGCCATCCTGCTTCTTCCTTCAGTTCTTCATGCTTTCTTGCAGGTACTTAAGCCGAGCAGTAGTATTCATATTTTAATATATAACCTATTTAAGGTATATCTAAATCTGGTATATATATATATATATTGAAAATAAATCTGGTATAAATATTAGATTAGGGAAAAGTCTTGTGCGAGACCGTTTCAAAGTGAGACCAAGGATTCGTGTGCAATATTAGAAAGTTTAATTAGAGATGGGGTTCTAAATATAATTTAAGGAGTTTTGGGAAGGAGGGTTTTGGGTGCAAATACCATTTTTTGGGTGGGGTGTTGGACATAAGTAATTGGAGAATTATTGATTACGGGTTATAAGAATCCCCCAGGTCAAGTATCCAGGTCGGAGAAATTCGTGAATAATTTTTCCTCCAATTTCCGCGCAATGCGCGGGTTTTTACTACCAAATTTGATGTTTTATTTCCATTACTTGACGTTTTAACAAAACATTGTGATGTTTTTTCAGAATCCTTATTTTCACCAAAATCACGTGTTTTAACTTAAATTTTGATCTCTTAATGCAAATCTTTTGTTTGCATGTAGACATTTTGACACTTTATATATGTTGACAATAGTTAGTGAAGTTATATTGTAGGGCGAACGACTTGAGAGACCCCTGAACTCCATCCATTTTTCACTTTTGACCCATTATCGTTTTCTTAAAAAAATACTTTTGATTCTTAAACTAATAAAATTTCTAAATTTTGGCCCTTCTGTCCTGTCAAAGCGTCAAATGTTATTCAAAACATCAATTTTATAGGGCAGATTAGTAATTATGCATTTTCCTTTTTTCTTTTTTCTTTTCTCATTTCTCTTTTCTCTTTTCCCTTTTTTCTTTTCCCTTTTCCCTTTTCTTTTTCTTTCTCTTTCTCTTTCTCTTTCTCCTTTTATTTTCCCTTTTCCGTTTTCTTATTTTGCTTCCCCGTCTTCGCCAAGTTCCGCCGCCATCTTTGCCACCCCAGCCAGCTTCCACTCCATCGCCACCCCCGCTGTCTTCCGCTGTCATCGCCATTCTTGTTGTCTTTGCCTCCAACCACTGATCCCCCTCCAGCTCACCCCTTCTCCCCCCCAATCTTCATCACCCTTGTGTCTTCGCCTCCCCCCTATACCCACAATCTTCGCCACCCCCAGTCAGCTTCCGCTGTTTTCGCCCCCTCCCCTACCGTCTTTGCCTCCAGCCGTTGATCCCCCTCTGCTAAAAAACCTACCCCTTCTCAAACCCACCTCTAGCAAACTCGTCCCACCCCTTCTCAAACCCACCTCCAGCAAAATCGAACCCATACCTTCTCAAACCCACCTTCGACGACGACGTTGCAATTAACAATTTTTATTTCCTTCCCTCGACACCACCTCTTCCACGCCTCTGACACCACCTCTTCCACGCTTCCGACATCACCTTAAATTAAGAGCATTTGGTGAGTTTGAATCAAAACCTGGTTTGCGACTATTTCTGGTTAATGTTCTTGAGTTTATGGCTGAGTTTGGTCTTTGAATTCGAATCTAGTTAGATTTGTTTTGTGAATTCGAATCTGGTTTGGTGTGGTGAAATATTCTCCAGTTTTATTAAGGTTTTGGTGATGATTGTATGGCCTGAGTGAGGGACAATGAGGGAGATATGTTGGCTGAAAAATTTACCATAACGACGAATAACAGTGTTGGGAAAAGAGGCAGTGGTGGAGGGGCCCAAGGGCGCAGGAAAGGGGAAGGGGAAATGGGAAAGGGGGAAGAAAATAGAAAAAGAAAAATGAATTAGGGAAAAATAAAAAATAAAATGAAAAATGAAGGATTAGAAAATGATCATTTTGCCCTTAAACTTAATGCTTTTGACCAAAGTTGACGATTTAACCTAACGGAGGGCCACGACTCAACAGTTCTGTTAATTATTTTTTTAAAAGTGTTTTAAAAAAATATAGGGGGCCAAAGGTGAACGATGGAGAGAATTCAGGGGTCTCTGAAGTTGTTCGCCCTATATTGTATGAATTTTAATTTCTAATTTACACTTTCATTTTGATGATGTGCTAGTTTTTCAGCTTATCCTTGTAAAAATTGATATTGATGTTTCTTTTCGTTAGAATATTTTTTATTTATTTAGTGTATCTTAGATGCTTCAATCACGTGAAATGATTTTTTTATTTTGTGATATATACAAATATAACCCTATATACTTTAGTAAATGTACATATAACACTGAGATAATTCAAAATGCAAAAATAACCTTAACTACTTTACATAAGTGCAAATATAACCCTAAAGACTATATTCGGGCATGACTGGCCATTTGCAGCTATTGACCGATCGAAAACGACCGAAATTCCCTTCAAGCATAATACAAAAACTTAAAAGATGAAAATGCCCTTTGCCCCGCTAATGTTCTGCCACCACCGCCAGTGCTCCACCACCATCGCCACCAATCCAGAACCGCACGCTCCGAAGGGAAATAGTGCTCCAATATTATTCGGCAGATGGAGATATCTGGGAAATGAAAGCTATGTGAGAGAAATTAGGGCATAGGAAATGGCCACCCCCAACTGCTGAACACCACCACCACCAAACCTCCCGAGCTGCCGTTCATTCCGTTCCCTAGCCTATCCTCTGTGTCTGTGGATGGTTTGATTTAATTAGTCGTAAATATTAAATGTTTGGTTGGGTCTAAAAGAGAAAAGGAAAGGAAAAAAACTCTCTAGATGTGTTGATTATACTTATGATCCTGGAATGAGGAATTAATCTACGCTTGTTTGTTGTTTTTGTTGAAATTAGACTCTGGTAATCCGAACCAAATATGTACAGGTAACTAATCTGGCGGGTTGGTGTTTTGCAGAAGGAGAAGAAGAGGTGGGTGAAAATGGGTTAGGGTTTTGGCTTAGGGGTATAATAGTTTTATTTTTATTTTTATTTTTTCAGTGGGGTAAAATTGCCATTTAAACAAAATCCGGTATCAAACTGCCGAAAAGGGTAAATTTGCACATACACTAACTATCTAGGATTATATTTGCACTTTCAATTATCAAAAGGTTATATTTGCACTTATGTGAATTATATAAGGTTATATATGCACTTTTCTCTTCTTTGTATTTTTTTGAAAATTACATACAAGCAACCAAATTACATATTAACATCCTAATTTAAGACCTAATTAGGAGACACCATCATTGAATCTATTGAAGCTCAGTGGAGCCTGAAACTCCATTAATTTGAGTAGTTAGGGACACCCTCATGAGAACACCCAAGCGTGCACAACTAAAGAACTGTTGCCACCGACAGTGGAACCACCACGATTTCACCATCATCGACCACTTGCAGGTTGGGAAACCACAATGGGGGACCACAGACACGATCCCATGACAGTGGGTAATCCCCATCAAGAAATTGCTCTAATATTCACAATTATTGATAGGACGTGTTTTAAACACTAGACTTCTCAGTTATAGAGAGTGTGCATTATCACGAAACCAGACCCAATTCACCGCACCTTTCTCTTTAATTTTTAGTACTGATGTTTTTTAAAGATTATTGTCAAATTTTATTGCACACTCTGATGTTTTAAAAATTTTATGTGTTTTTATTTGATGTTTTAATATTATAATTGATTTTTTCAATGCTTTTATTAGATGTTCAATTATTATTATTTAACGTATCCTTGATGTTTCAATTGCTTTAAATGATTTTTTAGTATTGTTGTTTTATTTTTCTGATACCACCGTCACACTTTGTTGCACACTTTGATGTTTTAAATAATTTAATTTAATGTGTAATTTTGTGTTTATTTGATGTTTTACTTTTTAATTTAATATAATATAATTTTTATTTGATGTTGAAACATTTTTATTTGATGTTTAAATATTTCAATTTGATATATTAATTAAAATAGAATTAATATTTATAGCGTTTGAAAATGGGCAATGATGGGGTTGGGCAGAGTCCAAATCCAAAGCCCAAATTTTTGGCTTGCATTCCCTCACCGAAATTGCCTGACTTGACTCCCTCACCGGAATCTGATAGCGAAGAACCTGAAACGTGGTGAAGGATCGCTGAGTTTTTCAGGAATCACTGGGAGTAAGACCGCGTCCAAGACACAACGACAACAAGCCATTCGTCCTCTTCAGAATTTTAAAAAGACCTTCCAGTCAGTGGCGGAACTATGACACAGTTTAAGGGGAGCTGGATTACACAAACAATTTTTTTCCGAACACTTAATTGGACATCTAAAAAATATTTTTCACCGAACACTTGGTTTAAAATTTTTCCTAACACTTATTAATTTGATATATAATTATTAAAATAAAAATAATTTTATAATTACACAATATATATCATATTAATTAATAAATTAAGGAGAATGTAAATAAAATATTATTTAAAAAATCACCATCACAAATCATTTTATACCTAATAAAAAATACACACGTATATATTTGCAACCAATTCAAATTAACAACATAATTAAAATCAATATATACCGATAAATTGATGTAATAATTTAAGTTAAAAATATATATACCTAATTTAGAATTATATTTTCTTAAATTTATTACCTAAGATATACTCAATTTATACGTAATGATATACATAATATATACTACATATAATAAAAAAGTCAAACATAAATAATCCAAATACAATACAAAAGAGTGTACACAAAATATATGCTAGTTTTGTACCTGTATATTAGGGGAAGAAGACTATCAATAAGCAAAGGTTTTGATAAAACCAGGGCAAAGGTAGCAGTACTAGTAGACACAAATGATGGGCACCACTTGTTAAGGATTCAACTAAAGCTGGGCACCAGGTAAATTTTTCAGATTTTGGGTATTTGGGTATTTCAAATTTTGGGTTTAAAAGGCCAAATATTTTTTAAAGCCTTTAGAAACTATAAAACAACGTCGTTCAACTAAGATCAAAATGACGTCTTTTTGGTTCTTAGAAGGTAGAAAAAATAATAATCATTTAACCCAATACTTAAACTACATCGTTTTAAGTATTAGGTTAAATAAAAAATAGAGCACAGTGCGCCTTCTCCTAGATGCCCAGAAAAAACAGGGGCGGAAGCTTTGAAGGGGTGGTGGAACCAGGATTTCCGGTGGCTCCCAAGGGTTAATTTCTGCTCCACCGGAACCTAGGGGTGGCGCCACCACCCCCTCACCCACCCCTGGTTTCGCCACTGCTTCCAGTCCATCGCAAAATCCAATGTGCATCTTCTTCAGGAGACTAACTCACCATGAATCCAGAGGACTCAGCACTACCGTGATTCAGAGCAACAAAAACCAACTCATAAACTCGGTGGAAGAAGGTAGAACGGTGACCTCTGGCCAATCACGATGGTGACAAATGGCAATTTAGGGAGTCGATCCTCCGTCTTTGTGCTCCGCTCAAAGATCTCCGTCAAGAAAATTGAAGACGTGATGCCCAGAAGCCGGATAGAGGAAGCACAGAAGCAGGAATATGAAGGCGACGAAGACATGGAAGCTCAAAGACGCAGAAACTCCAGCATTGAAGGTGAAGCACATAAGCTCCTGCGATGGAGGCAGATGCTTAGGTTTGGTGTTTAGTCGATCATTTGCTATTTGGTCCTTAGATTTCAACATTTTATTTAAATTACCCCGACTCAGAAATAATTACACTTTAACCTTCGAATTTTCTAAACTCCCATTTTATATTGCTACTATCTATAATTAGTTCTTGATCTTACCATAAGACGATCTCGCAATAGACGAACTCTTTAAATTTTTATTAGGTATAAACTGGCTTGTGATTGTATTTTTTCACTAACTTATTTTTAATGCTTTTATTTACATTTGTTTTTAATTAATTTATTAATATAATATAATGTGTAATTATATAATAAAATATTTATAATGATTATATATCGAACCAAGTGTTCAAAATATTTTTTTCTTGAACTAAAATGTTGAGGAATTTTTTTTCTAAGTGCAAAACTAACCATATTAAACTTTGAAAGTGCAGATATGACCTTGTAAAACCAACACCAAGTTTCTAAAATAATGTGCAGTTATACCCATTTTTGCTCAATTTCGGTGTTGACTCAATGAAGTCAGGTGTTGACCAAAGCTAAAAAGACATAAATACCCATAGGCTTAAAAACTAATAATTTAATGACCATTTCACCCCTAAACTTGTTTTTCTTCATCATCTTCAAACACACTGCCGCCACTTCTCCACCACTCCCATTCCTCCTCACCCCTCCTTACCCAGCCGCAACATGAACTCATCATTAAACTCAAACGAAATGCATATATATATATATATATATATATATATATAAACAAAATTATAATCCGCCACCCCCGCCACCCCGCCACTGCTCCCTACACCCATCACCGCTGCTCCGTTGCCACTTAGATCTTTCTCCCTGTCTCCCTCGCCACCACCATCTCAACATGCCCCTAAAACCCTAGCCCGCCACCCATCTCAACCCCAGCCCGCCGCTCCTCCTCCCCTTCTCCCCTCTTCTTCGCCACCCATCTCAATCCTTGAAATCCAGTCCTTACTCTGAAGATAAAAAACTTACTCATTTAGAAGAAGAAAAACCGCTCGCCACCAGCCCACCAATCTCCTCTGTGTCGCCGTACGCTGCCGGCGAGAAGATGATGAGGATCTCCTCTCAAACCGAGATGAAAGTTTTCACATGGGAGGGTTTTCGTAGGAATGTTTAGTTAATAATAGGGGAGGTTATTATGGTCTTTTCCGATATTTGTATTTTTCAAAATTTTATAATCAGGGGTATAATGGTCATTTACCGATTTCTAGCCAAATAGGGCATTGACGTTTTGGTCAACGAAGTCCAGAGTTAGATTTACACTTTCAAATTTTACTAGGTTATATCTGCACTTTCGAACAAAACATAGGGTTAAAAACACACCTTTTTTTATAATATACTAAATTAAGTAATCGGAAAAAAATTGCCAGTGTAATTCCGCCTCTCTCAAATATTGTCCTTGTTCCGCCACTGATAGCATTCTGAATTTACGAATTCCTTTAAGATACTCCTTATCGATTGGTTCATTTTCCTTCTTAGGGTTTGGAGTACCTGTGTTTCAACTTAGCCCAGCCGCCGTTCTCCTATTCCCCCACGCATCCCTTGCGCTCTTTTAGAATGATGGAAAATTTGGATTAACTCGAATCCATCCCATACAATTCACAACGTCCCTCTCCCTCGGCTGAACCATTACTCATTCCTTGCAATCCTTTCGAGGGTGTATTTGGCAGAATTGTGTTTATTAGTAAAATTTATTTATTTTGAAGTAGGGGGAGACCAACTTATACTTTTCCCTAAAAATTAGTTTCGGCTTTCAAAACAAGTTATTTTTTAGCACTTTACTTATCACAAAAAAATGCTTAGATTCTAACCAAATTAAGCATCTTATAATTACTGCCAAACACATTAAAATTATGCCAATAATGCCCAATGCACCGACAATACGAGTGAAAATCTAGAAGCTTTTCATACCAAAGCTTCAAACTGATGTCCCAGCCTAGATCCTCCATGAATTCCTATTTAAAGGCTCTAGGATATTGATCTCACAACAGATTCTCATGTTCGCGTCTACGAGAGATCCATTTGTGTCTCTATCAACATCAACAAAGCAGCCTATCATGTTAGAAACCAACACCATCTTTTTTTCCGTTCATCGGATTTGTGGGGATAATGTGAAGATGTACCCAGAACAGGGTGGCTTTGAACTCCATATTTGAGCCTACCACGCCCATGTTGGGCTCCCGAAGTGATAATAAAAACGTATAAAAAATCCATGACTCCTTGTCCAAAACCAATGCTTTGTCCGAGGGGTTTGAAAAAACTGGAAAAGAAACACGTTATAATGTGGAGACTTGCAAACCATCCAGGGACGGAGCTACCCCTATGCAAGGTAGGGCAATTTCCCTACTTCCACTGTCCCATTTCAACCTGCAATTTAACTATTCATTTAGTCAAAACTTCCTAATTTTGACCCTAAAATTGAATTGGTACATAAGTTTAAAAGTGTGATACATTGTTATTGTTAGCTTAACATACATGTTTTAATTATTCTCAATGAGTGATTTTAAGGATCAAACATTTTTCAAATCAACTGATGAAAGTCAAAATGTGCAGTTTGAAATGGGATTGAGGGAGTACCTTTTAAAAAAACATTAATGTTTAATTTTTAGTTAATTAATATATATGATTTTTGATTAGTGCCCTAGTTTATCTTTAATTTAAGATTCACTTTATTCCTCTAAATTTTATTTTTTTGAAATATTAATACTATGCTCAAAGACAGAGTCGTCAAATTAAATTGTGATCCACCAATTTTTTTCTGGCTCCGCCCCTGATACCACCAATGCCCAAACGTTCTAGACTTTCTCAAAGACATTTTAAATCTGCTCCATTGGGATATTCCTGTTCGACATATATTGATTATATCATGTGAAAATTAAATAATGAAAATAGAACGAGCAATTTACATATGCAAGAATAATAAACTTTTTTAAAAATTATTCAGGCATATAATCAGAAAGCTTAAATTACAAATAATTAAAGCATACATGCGATATATTAACAATAAATAAATCACGTTTCAAGCAAAACAAAGTGATGGAGTCATGAGTTAAACTCGCTGCCCTTGAAACAAACGAGTCACATCGTGGACAACGTTCCCTAGGATAACACCATCGAAGGTAACAATTAACATGTAAGAGTTAACTCGGATTCACGCAAGACCCGAAAGACTATCACCTCGACAGAGCAATAGATGGATGCTTCAAGAGAGAAAGAAAGAAGACTCAAGTTTAGAATATGGAGAGACTTGAGAAATGGTGCGAGTTTCATGTCTGACTAGAAGCTCTATTTATACTGCTCTAAGAAACCCTAATTATGGAAACGTGATATTCTGATTTTCTGTAATTAGAGTAAAATATTCTCCCAACTCATCAAATCCGTGAACATTCCAAGAATACTTGAATCAAATATATATGCTGGAAATGGAAGATTTATTTACGCAATATTCTTTAGCGTATTAAACATGGTAAACATTGTATTTATTTACGACAATATATCTCACAAAATATGGAAGTATTTCGTTCTTATTTCTTAAAAATTACACAGGAGTTATTCCCCCCATATATATATATATATGTATATTACGCAGTGGGTTTTCTAGAGACTTCGCGATCCACACACATTTTAGACAGAGAAAAATTAGATTGGGCCAATTTCCGTCCATTTTTCCTCTTTCAAGTGTGACATTTTGAGCATCCATATCTCATTCACATTTGATCCGTTTTGAGAGTTTAAATAGTCGATTTTATAGTACCCGTGGAGGAGAACCCAAGAATGACATCCACCGACCCTAATTACGTTTGGGTCCCAATCAAAACGACGCCCAAAAGTTGACGAATATCAATCTTTTAACCATCATTTTCCAACACTTCCTTGGCGCCAATACTTTCCCCACCTACGCCAATGTGAGATCAGCAGCTTCCGGTCGAATTTCATTTGTCTTCGCCAATATTTTTCTTTGTCCGTGAGGAACAAGCTCGCGTACATTCTTTCAATTGCATCCATGTTGCTGAAGTTTGGCTTCTATGTCACTTTCATGATCGTCTCCTGCAGTAAAAAAGGCTGAGCGGCAGTTGCAAACTTTTACTTGCTTCACAAGATAGGACTCTCTTCAGAACCCTATCATATGTAGGATCTCATCTAACTCTTTGTAATGTATAAATGCGATGATGTAATGAATGAATTACACTGAGGTAGAACTTCGTAATTCTGTCATTTTCTTCTAATCTAAGTGGTTAAAAGTTCTGCTTCTCTTTGTTTTATATTTTTAGTAACAAACACTTTTGTATTAATTTATTATGTTCACGTAATTTGCTATCTTTTGGGAGTTTGGTTTGTTGAGTTAAAATTCCGAGGAGGTTTTCCATTCCATTAAAAAATATATAATATAAATTGTGATGAGAACGAAAATTAATATGATTCTCATTCATATTCTATTTAGATTAATTTGCACAATCATTCACAGAGACCCCCTTTAGCATCAGTTTTTTGAAACAAATTTTTAAAAAATCGGTGCCCCAAATGTAAGGGCACCAGTTTATTTAATTTTAACACCGATTTTAAAAAAATCAGTGTAATTTCAAAAATTAGATGTTAATTTAACATCCGTTTAATAAAAATCAGTGCCAAAATCGGCATTTGAAAAAAATAGCACCGGTTTAAGGGCCACCGGTTTTCAAACTGCTACCAAAGAGGAAGTGTCATCGGTTTTAAAAAATCAGTGCTAAAAATTTAAAAAATTCAATATTCCTGCAAAAAATTTCAATTTTTTTTTCAAAAAGTTCAAAAAATTTGCCAAAAATTTCATGGGTTGGGCGCAACTGCGCCTAGCCGCTCTAACCTAAATTTCTTTTCTTGACTTTCAAAATTGTTCACTTCTTTTGTTGACTTTAACTAATAAATAAGTTGACTTAAATTAATCAACGATCAACCTTTATTGACCTTATATATAAATACGAATAAATATACTTGACATTAACTAATTAACATTCAACCCTTAATTGGCTTAGTATATATAAATACAAATAAAAATGTTTGGTTTTAACTAATCAACAGTAAACCCTTATTTAACTTTCTACATGTAAATACTAATAACTAAGATTACTTTAACTAATTAACGGTCACATATATCTTATACTTTACTTAAATGTATAAGTAAGATATAAATGTTTCAATTTAACTAATCTAACTGTCAGTTCTTACTTGACTTTGTTTACTAAACATTAATAACTAATTAAGTTAACTTTTACAAATCACGGTCAACACTTATTTGAATTAGTATATATAAATACGAATATAAATGTTTGACTTTAACTAATCAACGATTAACTTTTTTGACTTCCATGTATAAATAGTCATAACAAAATTGACTTTTACTAATAAAATGTCAATTCTCACTTGATTTAGTATATGTATGAATACTAATAACTAAGTTGATTTTAACTAATCAACGATTAACTCTTACTTGACTTCCTATATTAACATTAATAATTAAATTGACTTAAACCAATCAACGGTTAATAACCCTTACTTGACTTTTTGTATATAAACACTAATAACTAAGTTGATTTCAACTAATCAACCATAAATTCTTACTTGACTTTTTATGTATAAATACTAATAACTAAGTTGATTTCAACTAATCAACTATCAATCCTTACTTGACTTAATAGATATAAATATTAATAACTAAATTGACTTGAACTAATCAACGATAAACCCTTACTTGACTTAGTATATATAAACACTAATAACAATGTTGACTTTAACTAATCAACGATCAACCAATACTTGAATTAGTATATATAAATACAAATAAAAATGTTTGACTTTAACTAATCATCGTTTAACCATTATTTGACTTTCTACGTATAAACACTAATAACTAAGTTGATTTTAGCTAATTAACGGTCGACCCTTACTTAACTTATAGTATGTATAAATAAGAATAAAAATGTTCGACTTAAACCAATCAACGGTCAACCCTTACTTGACTTTGTATGTTTAAACATTAATGACTAAATTAACTTTAACTAATCATCAATAAACCCTTACTTGACTTTCCATGTATAAACACTGATCACTAAGTTGACTATAACTAATTAATAATCAACCCTTACTTGATTTTCAGAGACTGTGCTTCACGGGTGATTTGATTGTAGTTTTCTAAGGAATAAAGTGTTAAAATAACCCTAATTTTTGGGTGAAAGTGTCAATACAACCCTGTAGTACGAGAAAGTGCCAAAATAACCCTAACTTATTGATATATGTGTCAATCTAACCCTGAACACCGTTGACTTCAATAGTCAACAGAAAGTTTGATCGGAATTAAACGAAATGATCATTTTACCCCTAATTTTTTTTAAAAACACAAACACCCTCAAACATATAAATTCACATTTCTCCCCTTTCAAATGAACTAATTAATCTCACTAACTATAAAATTTCTAAAACAATATTTTCTCATACGTAATAAATAAATAATACGTATACATATTTCTATCAAAAGTATTCTATCATTGTGTAAAATTTTTGAACATTTTGTTATTTTAGATTATGTGTTTATTTGAATTTTTAGTGATATATATAGATATAGTATGAGATATTTATGATTTTAAATATACCTTTAGAAGTTATATATTTTAACAAGTTATGATTGATTATATATAGTAAAGAAATAAAATCAACATATTATGATATTAGTATGTTATTTTTAGACAACTTGGATTTATGTTAGTCAAAATAACTTCAATATCCCCGTTGACAGCATCAAGCAAACAATTTGTATTATATGGTGTTTGGGAAAAAGTATTCTATCACTGTGTAAAAAATTCCGAACATTTTGTAGTTTCAGATAATGTGTTTATTTGAATTTTCTTTGGTGATATATAGATGTAGTATGAGATATTTGTGATTTTAAATATATCTTTAGAAATTATATATTTTAATCAGTTATAATTGATTATATATAGTAAAGAATTAAAATCAAACATATAAATTCATGTTTCCCCCTTCCCTTCATTTTTCTCCTTTCTTTTCTTCCCGCTTCCAAGCCCTATCCTCGTTCCTTCACCCTCCGCTACCATCCTCCTCAAGCGCCTCTGCTGATCTCCATCCATCGCGGGAGAATTCAGATGGCCGGAGACGACTGCTGAAGCTTCCCACTGACGATGAAGCCGGTGGAGTCCGACTACCTCTCCAGCGTCACCGCCGTGGAGCACGTCTCGCTCAACCGCCTCGCCGATGCGTGGATCGAGTTCGCCTCCGCCGATTTTTCCCAAATCCGTGGTAAAATCCATAAAGATTGGGACTTTTCACAAATTTAAGATCCTGGTTCTGTTTGTTTGCTTGTTTACTGAAACTGCATAAATATGGGGTTGGGAATTTCTTCAGTGTGAAGGTGAATTCCTACTGAGACTGGGCTGCCTTGAAGTGACTGTACTTTCCAATTAACTATCTATGCTGAAATTCTCGTTTGAAAATTAGTAATTCTTGGCAATTTTCTGGAAATAAATAAAACTGTGGGATGATTTCTCTTATTACAGCAACTACCTAACACCCGTGCTTTTAGCACGGGCATGAATTTGAATATTAATACTTAAATAAATATATATTTTAATATGTTGATAAAAATATTAATAAATATCGCTTTAGTAAAATAACATTATCGTTATCAACATTATATTCCATAAAATATGAAAAATGATTAAAATTTTGAAGATTTGATTGTAATATCGTGATTCGTGTTATTGGACAGTTTATGATAATTTTTTATTACCATACAATATTCTGTAATTTTTTTTAAAAATATTTAAATTAGATGATAGATTTTACTAATTAAACTTTGTGCAATTGAGTTATAGATGTTCATTTTCTTCTTCTTCCAATAATTTAAAAAAAATATTGTGATTAATTCATAACATTGTACTATTTTTGACCAAAAAAGACATTCTAGAGAAGATCTTTTTTTACTAAACATTCTATGGAAGACCGGGAAAAAAACTTCCGTGGTCAACAAATATTGTACTCCGTAAAAGGTTGGACATTTCCGATAACACCAGTAGTTGAACCATGCACAGTCAAATATAATGAGGAGCTCATTTATAATGATAAAAATTATGTAGGTTATATCTAATTTTTTAAATTAGGAATATTGTCAGCAATTCATGATTAATTGATTGAATTAGAAAATATAAAATATAAGTTTTAAATTTTTATCCAAAAAATATATACTCATCATCTTAGATAAAAAAATAGTCTTAAATTGTCGATATTTTATAACTTTTAATTATACAAATTAAAGAAAGTTAAAATTTATGATAATCTAAATTTAATATTAATATTAAAATATAATATACCTTAATGAATTAAAATTTTAATGATAAAATCTTGAAAAATACCGCATTTCCATAGGCATGTGGAAAGCCGGTGTTGAAATAAAATTATAGAAAGGTAAAATGTTTTAGTTGCAATATTATAAATTTACTATGCAACGTGCAGCAGTTATAAGTTTATAACCCGATTAATGTAACCCAAAAAATTTATCTTGATTTCTTATAATTTTCAATTCAAACTTTGGTCTTTCCATAACTCAAAGAAGGATGATTTTTCAAGATACGAACTCATTTTTTGATATTATTACCAATCACATATTGATGTGTACTAAAATGTGCCATTTCTAAATATTAGTTAACAAATATAAAATAAAGTCGTATAAATAGATAAAGTCTTGGGGAAGACCGTCTTTCCATAGACATATAGAAAGACAGAGTTAAATTAGAATTATAGAAAGGTAAAAGGTTTTAGTTGCAATATTAAAAATTTATTATACAATGTGCATTAGATATTAGTTTATGCTCGATTAATGCGATTCAAAATTTTCATCTTTTTTTGGTATGAATGTGTATTATATTAAGATCTTAAGACTGTCAAGGTTTAGGCCATCACTCTAACTTTTACAAAGTAAGCAAAATTTGCAACAAAGCTGCTTTTCTACTCTTACAAGAAATCTGCAACAAACTTTCCACAGCAACAAACTAAACAAATCTGCAACAAATCTACATTTCTACTCCTGCATGTTCTTCTAATTTCTCCTTCCATTTCCTCTGATTTCTCCATTTGCATTCATATTCAGTATGCAATGCAATTGTTTCCTCTTTTATTTTCACTTTTTAAATAATCCGTTGTTTATTTCAATCCATACCTGATATAGCACAGCGGTCCATTTTATCAATTTCTGATCTTGCCTCCATCTTGCTGCCATTAGAAGCCTTTTTTAGGTCCCTCAGACTTGCAACTTCTGCTAAGTCAAGAATTCCCAGTATCTTCCTCACAAATGTGCATTCAGTGAACAAGTGGCTTGTTGTTTCCTTTTTCTGGTCACACATACGGCAAAGTGGTTGTGCCTTTAGAATTCCAAATCCCTGCAATCTGTCCACGGTTGGGAGGCAATTATTTAACAACATCCATAAGAACATTCTGTGTTTGGGAAGGATCTTTTTGTGCCAAATAATCCTTGCATACTTGTCTTTCTTCCCTAATCCCTTCATCACATCATAAACTTTCCTGATCATCAATCTACCCTTTGTATCAGTGCAATTGTTCAGGAGTTGGTAATATTGCTCCTTCAATCTGCATAAGATTTTCCAAGTACCACTGTTTCCATCCTTGTAATTGCAATTCTCCAAATACATCTTCTTCATATAGTAGATATGTATCCATCTCACCCATAACACATCATTCTTTAAGTTCAAGTCCCAAAGATGCTTTGTTCCACACAGGGGGATCTTTTAAACCCATTCCTCCTAATGTCTTACTTCTACTCAGTGTTTTCCATGCTACAGGTGTAAATCCTCTATGCCCTTCATTTCTTCCCCATAAGAAGCTTATGCAGATTTTGATTATTCTTTCATGAACATCTTCTGGGATGCTCAGGATGCTTGGCCAGTAACCTGCAATACTTAAGAGCACTGTATTTATGAGCTGTGTCCTTCCTGCATAAGATAAGTTGCCAAAATCCCAGCATTTTAGTTTTCCCTTTATCTTCTCAATCATCTGTTCACAATCTTCTTTGTTCCATTTTGCTTGAGACAGTAGAAGCCCCAGGTACTGAATTGGCAGCTCCCCTTTCATCACCTCCAATATGCCAGCCAATAATACTTTTTCCTTCTCACACATTTTAGAAAATTAGATACTGAATTTATGCTTGCTTATAGCTAAGCTCGTAACTTCCATGAAGTTCTCCAAACACTTTTTTACTCATTCCATAGATTTCTGAGTGGCACCACTGAAAATTAGCAAGCCATCAGCAAAAAGTAAGGTGTGGATACCTACCTTCCTACATCTTTGATGATATTCTATGCCCTTTCTTCTGTATTCCCTCTCCATTAACCTGGTCAAATATTCCATGCTAATAATAAACAACAATGGGGAAAGGGGATCTCCTTGCTTTACTCCTCTCTCCCCCTTAAAGAATTCAGTGAAACTTCCATTTACAGCTAGGCAGAAGGAAGAACTCATAGTGGTCCTTTTAATCTAGTCAATTATTATATTTGGAAACTTCAGGAGCTTTAACCAATTCAGCAAAAAATCCCAACTAACACAATCAAAAGCTTTACTTATGTCAACCTTCACTACACAGCTTTGTTTCATGCTTTCTACATTGTATTTGTGCAACAATTCCTGAGTGAGCAATATATTGTGCAAAAGCACTTTGATTTGTACTGATTATATATGGCAGCTTATTACTTAGTCTAGCATATAGGATTTTAGTTATCACTATATACACTATTGAACAACAAGCAATAGGTCTGAATTCAGAGGCTACCTGAGGATTAGGCACTTTTGGTATGAGAGAGATCACTGCTTCATTCAGTATATCAGATATGTTCTCCCCTTCAAAAAAAAAATTGCATTGCTTTTATCACTCCTTCTCTTGTAATCTCCCATGTCTTCCTAAAAAATTGGCTGGTGTAGCCATCTTTTCCTGGACTCTTGTTAGCCTGGATCCCCCACATTGCTCTTTTGATTTCAGCTGCTGTAACAGGCTTTATCAAGTCAACTTGTTGTTTAACATTCAGTACTCCACCATAGCTTGCTAATTCAGGTTCCAGCTTAACTGTTTTTCCCCCGACTCCCAAGTGTTTCTGGAAATGACTTAGTAACTGTTCTTCAATTCTTCTTTGCTCAGATATAATTTCTCCATTAACTCTCAGATTTACTATATAATTTCTGTAATGCCTTGTCCTCAGAGTAGCATAGGATCTCTTTGTTGGTCTGTCTCCCTCCATGAGCCATTGTATTTTAGCTTTTTGTTGCAGAAAGCTAAATCCAGAATTTTCTAGCAATTCCAGTTTTTTTTCTTGATACTTCCTCCTCATTCTGCAAGCATTCATTTCCAGGTTCATCATTTAATCTTTTCTGAGCTTTCACCCATTCCTTTTTTTTGCTTTGATAACTCTCTGTTCAATATTAGATAAATCTCTCCTGTTTAAAACTTCCAATGGTTTCTCCAATTCTTTCATAGTTACTGCCAGATCTTTCATTGTCTCCACACTTTTCTGCCTCCAAATGCTCTTAATTGTTTCCTGAAACATATCTGAGTTTTCCCACATGTTAAAGTATTTGAAGCTCTTTGCTACTATTCTATTCCTCTCTTGCCAATTCAAAATTAGTGGGAAGTGATCTGACAATGTATCTGGTTTTACTTCACAGTATACTTTTTTACCCATTCCTGATTCACAATCCCCCTGTCTATTTTGCTCTGGATTCTCTCACCAAAGCTTCTTCTGTTACACCAAGTGAAGTTCTGGCCAACAGTTCTTATCTCAACCAATTGATTTATATTCACGAGTTCCTGAAAATCTGCAGTTTCAATTTCATCTACTGTGTTTCCCCCTTCTCTATCTTTTACCTTTAGTGGAGAGTTAAAATCCCCTAGAATGATCCATGGTCTATCATCTCTAGGTCCAACATTCTTCATGAACTCCCATATTGGTTTTCTCCTTTCAATGGTATTGTAACCATACACAACAGTCAAATAAACTTTCATATTTCTACCTTTTATCACTAATTCAACATCAATCCACTGCTCTCCCCGATGAATTATATTAACCTCAAACAGATCTTTCCTCCACCCTATCTATATTCTACCTCCTTTGATAAGCTTTCCATTTGTTTCTAGTTCCCAGCCCATGCCAATTCTCCTCCACAATGTTTTTGATTTTCTTCTTTTACTTTAGTTTCAAGCAAAAATAAACAACCTATATTGTTGACAACACATAACTTCCAAATTTTCCTGTGTTTCCCACACTTATTCATACCTCTAATATTCCAGCAAGCTATTTTGTCATTCATCAGGTGGTTATGAAAGCAGTGAATAATTACCTGAACATTCAGCATCCTCCCTGCTCTTCAGGATAACTGATCTTCCACCTCTTCTCACCTTCTTAAACTCCACTTCATTTTCTCCTTGTGTCTCCTTTTGTAATATTCCGCTCTCTTGCTCTCTGCCTTTCATTGACTGTGTTGGTTTTGTATCTGTTGTTAACTTCATGTTCTCCACATTCTTTTAAACTGGGATGTAAATTTGCTTGGCCTTTAACAACCTTTCTTCCTCCCTCCCTTTCTTTCTTTCTGCATTCAGACTCTTTATGCCCAAACATTTCACATTTGGTACATTTTACAGGCTTCCATTCAAATTTCACTTCCTGGCTCATTATCACCTTATTTTCATTCAAGTATAAGAGCTTGTCAGGTAGTTCTTCACTGATCTTCACTTCCATTTGAATCCTGGCAAAATATAGTCTCTCCTTCTCCAAAATTGATCTATCCAGATTCAATGGTTTTCCCAGTGGACTAACTATTTTGCAGATTATTTTAGGATCCCAGTATGCTAGTGGCAGTCCAGGTAACTGGATCCAAACAGGCACAGTTTCAAGCTCCCTAACTTTTTCATTTTGATCCCAGGCTTTGATAATCACTGGTTTCCCATCAAAAACTATAATCCCCTTTTCTAACACATCATCTCTATCATTTTTGTTCTGGAATTTCCCCATGAACACCCCTGAATTTAATAACCACACTTTACTGATTTTTCCCCCAAATCCGATAGAAGAAGCCTTCCATTATTCTATATGGAGGATTACTTCCCATTACTCTACACATCACAGTTTTTTCCCACTGTTTTATACTCTCATGTACCTCATCTTCAGTAATCATCCCCATTATCATACCCTCAATTTCAACAAGTTCATAGAATTGTACCTTTTTTTCTTCTGTAAGGATTGAGCTCCATGTCCTTTGATCTTTGCGTTCTAGCTCGTCTTCTTCACCCCATGTCAATTTCCTGCCCATCTTCTGTTCCTTCTCCTTTTTTGAGTGGCTCGGTTGGGTTTCCACTTCAGCTTCTACTCCAGTTTCTTTCACCACTTCAGCTTCTACTCCAAATTCTTTCACCATCGATTTCTATGATCTACTGCTCAACAAGCATTTTGATTCCACCAGATCCTCCTTTTTCTTCTCAACCATCTCCTCCTCCTCTCTCTACTACAGTCACATCTTGGGTCTGAGATGTTTGTGATTTCTGTGTTTTTCGCCGATTTCTGTTACCAATTCTACCCATTGGGTGGCGAATTCACGATTGAATCACCAGAATTGGTTTACAAAATCAGATTGGGAAAGACACATAGTGAAGATTTTTTCGCACCTAGTAAGTAAATTTTTTTATCTTGATTTCTTCTAATTTGCAATTCAAACCTTGGTTTTTCCATAACTTGTGAAAAAATATTTTTTCAAGAGACAAATTCATTTTTTAATACTATTACCAGTCACATATTGATATGTACTCAAATATTTCATTTCTAAAATATTAGTTCACAAAAATAAATAAAGTCGTATAAATAGACAAAGTGTTGGGCAAAACCGTTTTTGCCTTTAGAAAATGGGGTTGAATTGGAAATATAAAAGGTAAAAGGTTTTAGTTGCAATATTAAAAATTTATTATGAAACATGTAGTAGTTATAAGTTTATGACTTGATTAATGCAATCCGAAAATTTTATCTTGATTTCTTCTAATTTGCAATTTAATCATTGGTTTTTCCATAACTTATGGAAATATCGTCTTCAAGAGACGGACTTTAAGAAAAATTGTAAATAAAATTTACAAAGTGTTATATAAATCATTGAAATTATTACAAATAAAATCTTTCAGTATTATATTTAATATTCATGTAAAGCATTTTATACTGATTGTTGTCACAAAATTAAAATTTGTTAGAAACACTTATATATATATAAAAGTTACTCCATCTATTATTCTATATGTTTAACATAATAATTTTAGATATTTTTGTAGGCAAATTAAATTACGTGGAAAGAATTGATTGGAGCGAGTAAAAAAAAGAAAGAATAAGTAGATAATCAAAATGATTCACTTATTAAAAAGATAAAATAAAATGGAAAGTGTATCAAATATATATATATATATATTGTAAAAAATAAGTATTATGAAAGAATTTCCATCCTCATAAATAGGGTATGATTAATTACTCATTCATTGAAAAACATTGAGTATGGGAAGAACATTAAAAGGAAAAGATTTGCATTGTAAATTGGGGATTGACTTTATAAAATATTATATTTTCAATTAATTTTAGAAAGTGATGTGGAATTATGTGTGAATGACACGAGTCAAGAATTATGTGTGAATGACCTGTGACAAAAATGAATTCTTTTAATATATACTATAGATACTATCGGCACGCCTTTCTAGATATTGTGAATTGTATTGTTTTTGGTGTGAGATTGCTCATTTTGAAGTGGTAATCCTCTAGCTGTTTGTTTATACTCTCCATGTTCCGGAGAAATTGACACAATTTTTATTTTCATCCGTCTCACAAAAAATAGCACAATTCAATTTTTACTTAAAGTGGTGATAAATGACTTTATACATTTACTATATTATCCCTCAAAAAGTTAATAAAATCTATTAATCAACTATACAAAAATGCCTATCCTTTATTTCCATGGTGAAAAGAAAACTCCACCCCACCGTGCTCCGGTATTCCACTAATCCAATTGAGCAATATATATTTATCACTTTATTTGATAATGAAATGAGTTTAAATAATCCAACACAAGCCAGATTCTTGAACTCTCTTGATTTCTCTTCTTCCTCACTGCAAAGAATATAATGCCGAAGAAATCTTTAATGTGAGCTACTTTAGTCGGCTACTCAATGAAGTTTAATGTCACTAACCATCGATTCTGCTTGACTCTTGGTCTTTCATGGTTTCCTGCATGAACGGTTTACAGAAACTTTTGCAATTTCTTTTGTTTTTGTGCTTGTACAATTCCAAGAGCATGTTTTTTTTGAGTTGCATTGCTAAATTTTAATAAACATTTAAGACGTTTCAAAAAGATTTTGTATGAAACCATTGCTTTGTAGAGAGGTATCTGTCTAAAGAAATCCTTAAGCAAATTGTTGGGCTGGTCGTCACATGGTATATCCATTTGGATGCCAAACTTTCCCCTCAATATAAAATGAAGATAAAAATGAACTTCTATGAAATGCTATCCCGGGGTTTATCCAATTGTCTGCAGATCTGAGGACTGAATCTGGAAAAATAACGTCTCTACATGCTTGTTGTAATCAGCTGCTTTATCAGGGATCGACTCTGCATAACATGATGGTGATAATATGCGCCATCTAAGCGACCCTACATAATGGGGTATACATTGGTGGCTTTAGTTTTTGCTGTTGTTCGTTCCTGCTCACGGCTTCTTGTTTTCAGGAAACTATCATTGATACCAGTTTACTCTGTCAATTTGATGTGCTTCTTGTCTTTTTCTCCATTTTCAAATTTAATCTTTGTTAACTTCATGCCTGGGTTACCTGTAATTTTGGAAGCTGCATTGAGCTCAGTAATTTTTTGTCTGCAGTTGACATGGGTGATTATGTTCCATTTATTTATGCTAATCTCTAGTATTAGTAAATTGATACATTGGTTTTCCTTAACACAGGTTCATCCTAAGGAGCTGGGAGCAATGGTTGATGTCTTAAAAAGTCCAGGTTCTCAATATGGGCTGCAAAATGATGCAAAATAGTATGACATTTTTTTTAACCTTATGGCGAAATTTAGGAGCAAATAATTATGCTCAGAGAGTTTTTGGTGAAGCAACTGGTTTTTCTCTTCTGCTAACCACTCTTCACCAGTTTCAGAATGGTGGACATCTAAATGAGTCTATTTTAATGGTGTATATGAAGGTATTTACATATTTGCTGCATGTCATGAGAGTTGGGGTTTGTGATAATACTGTCAACGGGGTAAAGCTGCATTCTATTATATCTTCACAAACCTTTTTTGATCTCCTCTCTGAGCCTGGGTCCATAGGCACTTAATAAGTGGAAATCAACAAGATCTGTTCCTACTTGAAAATTGACCCTAGTTATGGTCGAACATCTTGATATGCTTTCAGAGGGTACCATTTTTTTCTTCTCTTCCCTATTCTGAATATCCACTTCAGATTAAGCTAAATGTTGCAAAAGCAGCCGACAGTTATTGCAGAATATTGGTTCTCTCAGCTTTTGATTTGGTTTAATAATCGTCATCTTGCAATACCTAAAAAGGTTCAGGGATTTTTGTCTTTCATTTTCTTTCCTTAGTTGCTTATTCTGATAAACAACAATTACCTATTAATGTTGCTTGAATTGGTAGGCTAATCTCTTGGAACGGGCATGGGTTCGAGGACCGGTGCGTTTTTCAGACTTGCAGTCTGCAAGGAATGTAGTATGCATCATGTTGAACATTCCCTAGAAAGGGTGCACAATGGACAAAAATGGATGCGGGATGGAATTTTGGTTTGAAACTGGAAAAATGGGGGGAGGACGCATCATTCAAATGCGTCCTCCAGGGGCAAACTTTTCTTGTTTTAATTTTTGAAAGCAGATTGAAGAGGACGCATCATTCAAATGCGTCCTCATGTGGCAAAGTTTTTTTTTTGAAATTTGAAGAGGACGCATGTTTTTGTAAATCTGAAAATTTGTTTTTAAAAATAATGAAGAGAACGCATCTCTATAAATAATTAATTAACCGAGTAATTAATTTTTACCCTTAAAAATTTATTCTAAAAATAAGAAATGAACAAAATTCAGGGTTTGTTTATTTGCATTTTTCGGCACACCTACGTAGCCACACGTGGATTACACGCGCCACACCCACACGTGGATTACACGCGCCACACGTGGATTACGCGTGGATTACATGCGTCACACCTACGTAGCCACACGTGGATTACACGCGCCACACGTGGACTACACGCGCAGATTACACACTCCACACGTTGATTACATGCGTCACACCTACCTGTGTAGCCACACATGGATTACATGCGTCACACCTACCTGTGTAGCCACACGTGGATTACACGCGTCACACCCACACGTGGATTACACATGGATTACATGCGTCACACCTACCTGTGTAGCCACACGTGGATTACACGCGCCACACGTGGATTACACGCGCAGATT
>JAULKM010104066.1:0-25009 GCA_032355605.1 Rubia tinctorum | reverse complement strand
TTTGAACCTGCCCTGCGAGTCTCCTACAAATAATGCTTTCCCTGCAAACAATGTGTCCATGCACAATATTGTCTCGCATGGAAACATTGTTTGCAGGGAAAGCATTATTTTTGGGAGACTTGCATGGTTGGCTCGCATGGAAGGTTCAAAAGGCAATATTTGATTGCCTGGCCGATATTTGCATGGATGGAAAAGATATATTCTCTGTTATTTGTTTCCATTTTTTCCTTGATTCATTTCTTTCTTCAGTTTTCAGTTTTTATTCAATTCCTTTAAGATGTTGAAAACATTGTGTATTGAGGGTGGTGATTAATAAAACAAAGTTGACAATATTGTTGCAATCTTCTTGCATTTTTTCTTTCCAATAACCTCTCGCTACATCATGTTCATAAAATAAATTTTAAAAATTAAATTAATTTCAAAAATGAGATTTGAATAAACAAAATCCAATTAAAAATTTATACTCCCTCCGTTTCTCTATTATTGACACACTTACCTTATTGTGATATTTTTTTAAAATGACACACTTTCCATTTTTGGCAAGATTGGAAAGATTCCTTTAATTTCATCCACTCATTCTACTTTATACTTTCTACATTCAATTTCATCCACTCATTTTCTTCATCTAAATCCAAGCACTTAAACCTATGGTGTCAATAATAGAAAAACAGATGGAGTAGGTGTATTATTAAATTTCACATTTCAATTTTATTTTGTTAGGTAAATTTATTTGAAATAAATATTAAAGGTAAAAATAATGAGTAGGATAGAGAAAATCAAGTGGGGTCCATGGAGTGGGCTTAAAGTGGTCTTAACCATTGTGGAGAAAAAATGGAGTAATTTATTTGTGGGCTCAATTGCTTAGGTGGAATAGAGAGATTGATTATTTAATGAACTGAAACCGCAGGAGCGGGCTCGGAGCGGGCTCTGCATTGTACATGGTCTTAGCATTTTCCTCTGCTTTCATCCACCTCAGTTTCCTTTGCATCCATCTCCGTTCCTTCGGTCTTTGTTGACCGTTATCTTCAACCCAATCGCACTAATGTCCGACGAAAAGTGGTGCGCCAATGATGAATCTTACATTTTCCACTTTATATTGACATGCAATTGGGTGAGGGAGGATTCACAGTATCCTGGTTCCGTTGTAAATGTTAATCAAGAACATCACTTTTCTGAATTTCCCGAATCAACCGATGTGGACGAGGAATGGCCGACATAGCTCACCGACTCTCAACTAGAAGAAAACCACCCATTTGGGTCCGTGGGTTTCGGTGGTTGGACAAAGTAAAACCTCTAAAAATTGATGAAGTTCATCACACACGTCGAGCTGCTACTTCATCGTCGTTGAGTCGAGGACGGAGGTGAGACAAAAATGGTGTTTCCGGGGTCAGTTGCGATGGTGGATGTCCCGTGGTGGCACCCTCCAATTCAATGCCGGCAGAAGAGGCCCTCCCAGAGGCTTGGGTGAAATATCAATCGAGCCCAACATTTTATTCTTTCTGATATTGGGTAATGATTCTCATCCAGTGAATAAATATGCTTAAACCTGATTTTTCTTCCAGATCCATTCCATTTTGATGATGTACTAGTGTTTAATGCTGTGTTTTTCCAAGGTTTAGTGTATTTTTATGTTGCTCATTTTGTTTGACTGAGGTGTATCAATCCTAATTTTGGTACACCCTCTGTCCAACCATTTCTGCAGAGAGAGAAATGGCTGAGCAAAATTTTGAACCAGGCCCCACTTTGTTAGCCTACTTTCTTTTTGGCCAGAAATTACATTTGATCAATTTTAACCCTTATCACCCTTTTTAACTATTCATCATTCTTCCCTCCTTTTTTACCCGTAGTTTGACCCCCTGTTCAGTAAAAAAAATAAGAACGAAAATTCCCCAAAAAATTTACAGCCATAGATTTTTAACCAGTACAAAATTCCTATAAATACAATGGGTGAATAAACATCTCAGCCACTACAATTGTGAAACCCCATTCAACACAACCAGAAGAACAAAGACAAACTTCGAAAAACCAAAAAAATACTTCAAGCCAAAAATTCCTAAAAACCCAACAACATCTGAAATTGTTGGGGAACCCTCAGATTAGGTTAGTTTCATCAGAGAGTCCTCTGAAGCATCTCAAAGGAGTTGGTTGCTTCTCTGATGTTTGCATCTTCCATGTCATCATAGGGTTTTACATTCGGGGGCACCATGCGAGAGAAGAATTTGTCGAACGAGGAGAGGCAACATCTGGTGGAATTCCTTTTGGAGAACCACAACAATAGGAAGATAAATCACTCTAGGAGGCTCGAGGTAGCTGCACTTCTTAGTTGTTCAATCCGTACTGTCAGCACAATATGGGCAGTAGCACGAGCGCAACTGGGATCGGGTCAGCCACTAAACATAAGGCATAAAATGGATGGTTGTAATGCCCACAACAAGATCGATATTGATCTTGAGGCATTAAGAGCCATACCTGCACACAAGAGAAGAACAGTGAGGGGTACAACAGCAGGCTTACACATAGGAAGGAGTAGTGTACAAAGGGCTGTGATATCGAAGATCATAAGGAGCCACACAAACAGTATCAAACCAGCCTTGACAACTCGAAATAAAATCCAAATGTTAGATTTTTGTCTAACTAAGCTCAATACTCAAATGCAATTCAGAGAAATGGACAACATAATCCACATTGATGAGAAGTGATTTTATCTTACTAAGCCAACTGTGAGGTACTTATTAGCACATGGTGAATCAGAACCATATAGAACATGTAAGCATAGATCCCACATTCCAAAACTAATGTTCATATGTGCTATGAGTAGATCAATATTTGGTGAGGATGGGCAGGTTATATTGGATGGGAAGTTAGGGATATTCCCTTTTGTGCAAGAACAGGTTGCCAAAAATAAAAGTAAAAATAGGCCAGCAGGTATTGTGGAGTTAGTGCCCGTTCCTTCAATCACAAGGGAATTCATAAGGAACAAATTATTGAATGAGGTAATACCAGCAATCAATGCAAAGTGGCCAAGTCACATGAGCAAGAATATTTACATACAGTAAGATAATGCCACACCACATATATTAGTCAATGACCCACAATTTTGGCTATGGCTAAGTTCGTTGGCTTCAATATAAATTTAGTTAGCCAACCAGCAAATTCCCCTAACCTCAACATCCTGAATTTAGGGTTTTTTTTAACTCTATACAGTCCCTACAACAAGAGCAGGTTTCAAGAAATATTGTGGAGCTCCTAGGAGCAGTGTTCAATGCATATGCAAGGGAAGATGCTTCTACACTCAACAAAGTATTTGTGACTCATCAAGAAGCAATGTTAAGGATAATCAAGTAAATGGTGGCAACAACTACAACCTTCCGCACATGAATAAGGACAGAATGATAAGGGAATGGACAATGCCAATGATGCTAACTGCGAATGAGGAAGATGTGAAGGCCAGCATTCAACATTTGATAGCACTAGGAGAAACTGCATAATTTCTGCCACTGATGCATGCCCTAGGTATTAGTAAATAAAGAACATGAAATCTGTACATCCCTGGGGTTGGTTTCAAGGCAAATTTTGGAAACCAGTGAACATTTTGCTTTTGGTGTGATCAAAATATTCACAGCTAACCCCGGTTAAATGTAATGCTATGCATACAAAACCGAAGTTATTTTTTAAAACATTTGTGTTTCATATAATTTTCCTTGAATTCTTTCATTTATTACACAAAACCAGCCAGAGAAGATGCATTTGTTAAATAAATCTGAGACTCTACACAATGTAAGGCCAGGATGGATAATGCTTTTGTAAAATACATTAGGGACTGAAGACGGAGGGAGGATTCTTTACATAATATACCTGCAGGAGCAAACAACATGATCAGTTTTGATAAAACCAGAGAAAATGTAAAACCAAACCAGTCACGAAAATTTCAAACACATGGATAGTTTTTACAGTAGTCATTCAGAAACTCGTGCAGCCAAGCAAGCCACAATAGTTGATTCACAGCAGAAACACAATGGCACCAAAAGGCCCGGCGTAATCACAAACACATAACAACCAATGGCATCAACTTGCCAGGAATACTAAAAATGACATGTCAAGAAAGATATCACCTATTTAGTAACATCGTAATAGTGTTCAGTACTTGAACACACGGAGCGTCGGTGCAGCCAGGGAAGATGCTTTAAAATGAGGGCATTGTCCCCTTTTTTCGCCTGTTCGCAGACTGTACTTCCAACCAATATGTAGCACTCTGAAATACAAAGGGAGAAATGGTCACGGTTCAGTTCCAGGTGAGTTACAAAAAAGAACAGATTTTCAAATTTTTATTAATCATTGAAGCCAGATATTACAATCAAAGTCAGAAACAGTAAACGTACAAATGAAAAAAAGAAGCGGATCAGGAACTTATCTTCTTTACGAAGATGGGCCGAACCCTAGGTCCAACTATTTTTAGCCCTCTGTTTTTCTAATCTTTCACGTATCCAGATTTCTCTGTATCTAGGGAGCAACGAATACAACATTTTGTTTGACCCTTTTTCGGTATCATCAGAGTGACTGGAGTCTGCTCCATCGGCTGACTATGAGCCGACACGGATCTCGTCAGAGGAGCCTGTATCCAGGGAACAACTAACGTCGCCCGCCGTTCCACACCGGTCAACCACCGCCGCTCCAACGGCAAGGGGAGGCAAATCGAGGTCGGTAGACGGACCGAGAATAGAGCTCTATTTGACCGGATCTGCATAGCGGATGTTCTGACGCCGGTAGTTCATCCAGGGTGGCGTCAGGCCTCCAGATAGAGGTGGCATCATCCGCCTCCGTCTTGGGAACAAACCCGGCTGGTGAATAAGTATTGGAAACATAACATTCCGAGAAACCTAAGCATGAAACGCAGGAGGAGGACGAAGGAATCGGTTTTAGGGGCGGAGACAAGGGCTTTCCGGCCAATTTCAGAGTGAATGGGGAAAACGGCACAGAGGCGGACAAAAGTTTCTTTCGGCCCAGAGGTATTACACAGGCAAAGTGGAGTTCACCGGCGGATAAGCTGACTGGGGACGGAGCTGAACCGGTGAAGATGAAACCTTCAAGCCCAGATCTAGGGTTTTCAGAGGGGAGAGAGAAAAAGGCTGAGGAAGATTCGAGATATGAAGATGGAAATGACAAAGGTTGTTGCTTTGAATGGAGAGTCTAAGCCATAAAGCATTCACATGATTTCCCTCTGTTCAAGAACCTTTTAATTAGCTCAAGAGGACGGTGGATTTAATAAAAAAAGTTGTTGGGAAGTATGAATTCATTGTATTTTGGTTCTCAACCATATTTTAGATTTCAAATTCTGATTAATAATATGTATTGGATAAGTTTCTAATTAAAGTGGTGTAATGCTTGGTAATGTTTGTAATTTTCATATTTCATTAAGAGAAAATGGGAAATTCGGCTGTCATTTTTTGCCAAATGAGGAAAGTTTTCAAATTGTGCAGATTTAACTGGGACATCCCAAAAAAATGTGCAGATATGGTTGGGACAGAGGGAGTAATGAAACTGATTTGATTTGGTGATTTGTTTAGTTGCTTCCACTTAGTTGCTATTATGGTGAATTTTGGGTGTAAATTGTGTCATTCATAAGAATCTTTGTGTTTTTCTTTTATAAGAATATAATTGTGCTGATGTTCTTTTCATATTCAAGAATTTGTATTGATTATTATATGATTTTGTTGTTGTGTTTTATGAGTCTTAAATAAGTATAGTATACTAACAAAAGTCATGCTTCAACACTCATCTATTTCTTCACTCAACTAATATATTGCTTCAAATATTGTGAGCAAAAGTTGTAAACAAAGGCACAACTAAAGCAACACATAAACAATGGGTTTTTTCTCCGGTTTCATGGGACTGAAACCGAAATAGTTGGTGATGCTTTATAATGCTATTTTTACAGTTGATTGAATTATGGAGCAACAATTTTTTACTCTTTTGAGCAAGTCAGGAATGTTGCTTATAGACTCTTTGACATGATAAGAATGTGTATGTTTGTGTATGTTTATAGTTCTCGATCCCCCTGCTAGAGTTAGGGTGAGATTTATTGTGTTGGTTTCCTATTCATATGATAGCTCGGCCCACCCATTATGTTTCACATGTGTCATTTGCTTTTCCACTAGCTCCTTAGTGGTCGTGCCAGATGTGAGGTTGGGTAAAACGTAAAGGGCTGCGATCATTTCCCCCATAGGATGGTAGCCCTATTTTTTAAAAAAATATATTAGCTACCACTTAACCTGTATTGACTGTATGAAATCCAGTGTTGTTTAGTTTCAATACTGTCGAGGTCATACATTAAGTTTTTTCCGCCAATGAGAATGTAATTCGAACCTGTAAAAACCTTATAACCTGGACTTATATTTTAATTTAAACAAACTTCTTGTACATTCAGTTTGCATTACAAAAAGAAAAAACTAATGTTGCAGCATAAACATGCATCAAGCTACCCACATGTTTACAAACAAAAACATGTAACCCGTGCATTTCTCAAAGGTAAATATAGCAGCACTTAGACAAGCTACATACCTCCCACTGGCCACTGACTGGGATGAATTTGCATGTCATTCATTAGTTTAATTATCTTCTGTGCTTTTCCATGGTTGGTAAGAAGTTGTATAGTCTCCAAAACAAGATCTTTCTCCACATTTAGGTCTGTAGGTATCAAACCTTTCCTTTGCAATGTATCTTTCTTGAGGTGAGGAAGAGGCAAGTATAGGGATGATCATGGGTCGGGTCGGGTCGGGTCCCAACCCAAAATATTTTTAGTTAGACCCGACCCGGACCTGTTGGGTCTAAAAATCATAGACCCATACCCAGACCCGGTGGGTCTAACGGGTCTTTGGGTCCAAAACGGGTCCAAAATGGGTCTAAAGTTATAAGTATTTTTCTTAACTAAATCATACATATATTATCCTAAGTACAAATAATTCATGGTTAACATGCACCTTAGTTAATTCTTTAAGAAAAAAATATCAATCCATACTTTTAAGTTTAAAAATTATACAACAAACCAATATACGAAAGATATTTGTTGAATTGATCGTAAATAAAAATACATAGTCTCTAATTGTATTTAGTCTTGACATAAAACATAAATAAAGTCACTCATGCCTTTCTTCAAGACCTTCATCAACTTCATGCACACATCACTGTTTCGTATCTTCGTCAATATCATCATCAGGATCCTATAAGAAGTTGCATCATAACAAAAAAAAATATTTTTTTTAATGTAGATATAAATGGTTGAAAAACAGAATTTTTTTTTACCATGTCAATGATGTCAACTACTCCATTTTCCGTGTCTGAATCATCAACAACAGTAGAGCAATCATGTGTATTTTCCATCGTGCTTGTATGAAGATTATAAAAGTAAGTAAATAATAAGAAGAGTGGGAAAAAATCAGTACTCAATAAAATAAAATGTAACACAATCACATCTAAAACACAATCACATTAGTAGTCATTGAGAAAAAAAAAGATGCTTACCTTTAATATCTTCCATCATCCAATTTCGCAAGCACATCAATGCTTTCACGGTTTGTGAATGAATTCTAGAACGATGAGGACTAAGAACTCACCCACCCATGCTAAAAGCACTTTCCACGGTTGAAACGGGAATGGCAAGAATGTCTCTAGCAATCTTTCACAAAATAGGATACTTTACCTCATTTTCCCACCAAATGAGAATATCAAACTCGGCATCATCGGGTAGTTGATCTTCATTCAAATATTCATCGACTGCACACTTCACATTCACGTTTCTCTTCTTTGTTTTCTTGACTTGAGCATATTCATCCTCATCATCTTCAAAAGAAGTTTTAGCTGCTCTTTTCCTGCTAGTTCCATGAAGTGGTTCTTGATCACTCATCTCATTACCTTTTCTTTGATACTCCACAAGAAGGTCATCAAGGATCTTCCTAATTTTTTTGTAGTTCCAGTTCAGCTCCATCACCATAGAAATTTTCATAATAATATTTCTCACACTCCTTTTTATTTCTTGGATCCAATATTGTAGCAATAGCCACAGTTGCACTAATATCATGCCAATACTTGTCAAATTTTTCAATCATGTTATTGGCCATCTTCCTAATAATCTCAACATCACTTGCTAACCACCATTTCAAAGCAATTCTAATGGCACATATTTTCCCAAAAAATATGTTGATGGTCACAATTTTCTACCTGAAAATGTGTTTGTAGTCTTGTAAAAAATTTCCAACTTCTCACAAACCATTGTAGCCAAACTCCAATCATTCCCACTAGGAACAACAAACTTCATCCTTTTTATTTAACCGTTTCAATCTCATGAAAACATCCTTAAAAGGCAAAAAAAAATTGAAGCATAAAAAATATTGAGTTCCACCATTTTTTACAATCAAGAACCATACATTTCGGATTAGGGAAATTCAAAAACCGACAAGCCTCATTAAATTTCTCTGTTCTTTTAGGAATTTCCATCCAAAATGAAACACACTCTCGAACCGCCTCAATTCCACATTTGATCACATCTAATCCATCTTGAACAACCAAGTTAAGAATATGAGCACTACAACGCATATGCAAAAAGTCCCCACCTAACATGACTGTCCCTCTTCCAAAAATTTCCAACAAAATCTTTACCATTCCATCATTAGTACTACAATTATCAACTACCACACACACAAGCTTATTTTCCAATAAATATTGAGATAAACTTTCCATCAAAACCTTTGTAATTATTCCTTCAGTATGTGGACATGGGACATAACAAAACCTATAATATAAACATTGAGAATATTATAAAATAATATAGATGCAAATTTATAACGAATTTGTAAATAATTATTTAACCAAAGATAGATTAATTTAAAAATTCATACCTCAAAATTCAATTTCGTAGAATCCATTGCTAGTTTATAAAATGTTCCGTCACAACCATATAACCCTTCCTTTGAATGGAAGCAGTCCACATCTAAGTCATGATAGATATTTTTTCTATCATTGTGTTTGAGTAATGCATTGAGAGATTTCTTATCTTCAGTATTCTTCTGAACTATATCACGTTTTAAAGTATACATTGACATTATCTTAAAAGAAGGGTTGAGGCTATAAACAAATCTAATAAAGCCGACATGCTCTACCATACTCAATGGATATTCATGCATAACCACCATATTAACCAACTGCCAGCGGGAAAACTCTTGATCAAATACACTAAACTTTCCTTGAATATCTAAAGAAACCGATCCATCATCTTTTGACTTCATACTCAATTGTGTTTGTCCACACATGTATGTCTCAAATGTCTTCATGTACCCACTGTATTCCTATATTTTCTGAGGTGTGTGGTTCCATGAGCACCACCTGAAACCAATTTTCTTTTGCAGTGTTTGCAAATCGCTTTTCAACCCCATTCACAACAACCTTATCGAATAAATCCCACACATATGGTGTTCGCCTCTGAATTGATTTGGATTTTGTGCTCGGATTTGGTTGATTAGCATCATCATCTTAATGTCTATGAATCCATCATCTTCATCCGGTTGAGTAGTATTAGATTTTTTCTAGAAAAGACATCTCACCCTCCATCAATGTTGAAATCTTCTATCAAACAGAAACATGTCCACATATAATTACATACAAATTAATACTTAAAATCATGATATACATTTGTAGCAGAGTGAAATACTATCTTGATATATATGTTGCCTAGTAAAACATAATCTAGTAACCCATCAATGATTAATATAATTATAGTAGCATGCATCAACCTCGAGAAATTATAGACTCGAAATTAAACAATCATCAATTAAAATATTATATTATATTATCTTTTAAATATATTCCCTTTATATAACAAAATTTTACTTCTACCGTCTGTACTACATATAAATGACATCTATATATAATAAAATCTTACATCTAAATCTCTCATGAACTGCATATGAAAATATTATAATTTTAGAAACTTTACTCAAGGTCCATATGAAAATATCATACCTTTATAGAGTTTGAAAATTTATTCAACATAATATCTAACAAGAGTAATGATACTCTCAGTGAAAATTCATAGTGAAACATCAAAGTGAATGATGTGACATTAATGAAAAAACCAAATCACTATTCACATTCCTAAAAAAATGTAACTAACAATGGATATATTATTCATTTTCCTAATGCCACACCATTCACTTTGATGTTTCACTATAAATTTTCACTGAAAATATCATTACTCATCTAACAAAATCTTACTTAATGTATAATATACCAATCTTTTTTAACACTATAATAAGTTTATAATCAATACATATACGAATCTAATCCATTCCAAGTATCTAATATTACAGTATTATAGGTTTTCCAGTAGGTTTAAATTTTATATAACAAAATCTAACCCAATATATAATATGAAAATTTCATTTGTAAAACTAAACTAAATTTATAATCAATAATCTCTACGTATTACAACAATCCATATTGAAGGATACAATATTAGTGATGAAATAAACTTTTTTTATTACAGAAGGTTTGAACTATGTAGATAAACTACTGTTTTCTTTTGAAGGCTTATCTCTCACCAAATCTTATCCAATAATACTCTATGTGAGAACTAATAATCCAATATTCTATAATCATTCCAATGAGCTACGTATATTTTTGAGAGATAAATCTACGGTAATCTCTACCAAAATCTTATCGGATAAGATATCTCAACGCAATCCCAGATTCCTAATCTAATCTGAATATTGAATAAAAACTTTAAAATTCTTACAATAAGATGAGATGTTAGAAATAATACGATGTGGACTGTTGTAGAATGTTGTTGGCGGCCATCCAAAAAAGGAGAGGATATGAAACTGATTAGGAATTAGGTTTAACTTATATATATAGTTGGACTTATATGGGTCTATGTGTCGGATTTGGGTCTTAATATTTTAGACCCAGACTTAGACCCATTTAAAAATTTTAGACCCGCACCCAACGAGTCTAAATTTTTTAGACCCATACCCGACCCAGCGGTCCTAGACCATATAGTTGTGGGTCAGGTCCTAGACCCATGATCATCCTTAGGCAAGTGGTTAGTGCCTTTAAATTTCATACCTTAATCATAACACTCTGAAGGGAAATGTATTGCGTGTGCATGCATATCATCATAAGCATAATGGGTTGCATTAACCAACTGGTCAATCGTTGTACATGCCCTCTTTTGCTGTAAACTTTGAATTGAGCAAAAGAAACCGAAATCCATGATATTTAGGTTAGGTGAGTTAGATGGCTGAAAAAGAAAACTGATTTCAAACCCATATGAGTTGTATGCTTGATAAAGTTTATGATCTTGTCTCTTAATGAGTATGCGTTTTGTTACAGCTGGGGGCAATTTCAGCTTAATTACTGGAATAACGGTGTCAACCAAATAATCTTTCAACACATGACCATTAACTTTACACTTTTCTTTATTCTCTACAGTCTCCTTTGCATTGTTCTTACTGGTCCTTTGGGATGGTACCTTATCAATCAATGGAAAGATTCCAAACTTTCCATAAAAAATAATGTCACTTTTATAAGCTATTATAGGTTAAGAAATGGCGTATAGGTACATTACCTTAGGGAAGTACCCTTTATGTTGACAAGTGCGTAGTAGATTTTCTTCTTCCGGTAGCATAATTTATTTAGATGATTCCTTGGATAAAAAGAACAATTTCTCATCGATATGCACCACATTGAGCATGCTCCTGAATATTACATTTGAATTGTGTCTTTCAAACTTTAGATGAGAACATACAAACTCAGCCCTCTCCAATTTTTTGTCTTCTCTAATAAAAGGTTTTATAGCATTGCTATGTGTGCTCAGCATCCCTCTTTTCAGTTGTGCACTGTGCTTTTGATGATGTTTAGGCCATGTGCTATTCCCCTGCATGTTTTTCAGTGCTGAAGTGGTAAAGACATGAATGTTTCCTTGTCTAAACTAATGGTTGGCTGTACTTTCTTACTAGGTGTTGGGCGGTTGACATTCACTGGGAGTTCTGCAGCAAGTTGTTTCTTTGCCTTCTTCCAAATGGTGTTGACAGAACGAACACTTACGTTCAAGTTGTTGTCGCCTTACCTCTACAGATATAGGTCCCCTTCTATGACACAAGCAAAAACTTTGTAATAGAGTTCCTCTTCTCATCAATTAGGCTCTGATAAAGCATTGCCCCAGACTACAAATCCCTTGCTCAGTGATGTTGACCTGAGACCCCCCAACCCCCCTAATTTATGATAATGATATTTTTCCTGTTTTTGAGTGTTTGTAAGAATTTTTGGAATTATTATAGGTGTTATAAAGGAAAATTTGTAGCATTCCTTCCCTATTTGGTGCCAATTTAGTTGCAATCATGTAAAATATTAAAGATTTGGAGGGAAAGCTCATACAGATCTTGCATAGTCAATTTTCCAGTACTTTTTTTACTTTTGTGGGGCACAGTGACGACACCATGACGTCACCCACTAAAATCCAAAATTACCCACGTGATGTAGCTAATACGCCAGCTTGCCTTAAAAATGGTGCCTTTTTCCTTTCAGAACTTTAATAAGGGATAGAGGGAGCGTAATTTTTCAAACAAATTTATCCATGCCAACAATCCATAGTAAGTTCATTGTCCTAGTTCTCGATGTCATGTATTATTAGGCACATGCAAAAAAAAAAGTCAAATGTGCCCAAATGTTTCTAAGAGGGCCTTATATTTATATAGCTTTTAAAATTGGAAAAAATGATTATTGGGAGTAATAAAGTCTTTAATCATGGAAGTAGAGTCACATGCTTGTGCATGTTGTACATTTTTATCTTCTTTATATTTTTAATTGTAAAAAATCAATAAAGTAAAATATTCTCCTCTAAGTAACCTTCTCCTCCTTCTCTCTTACTTTCCCATTTTAAAAACGGCTAACCTACAGTGACATCAACCAAAACCAAATGGAAAACATCACTGATAACCATCTCCGTCGGGCAGCAACTAACACTGGTGCCATGGTAGGTTAAAAAACTTTCGCACAAGCTTTATAACACAAAAAACACCCCTATCGCATAATCATTACCATCATCCCCATATATAAAACCCACAACTCTATTCAAGGGTGAACCCCCGGTCCTGTACTCACTGGAGTAAATTCAAGAGCTCTCAGTCCACTACTCCAATGCTCTAATAGGAAACTTCCTAAAGGGCGGATAGGTGATAGAAAGAATCAAAGATGAATGCAAGACAGTTGATTTTTCAAGTAATTACCAACTTGGTGCAATCAACTTCTTAAATATCCTTATCGAATTCCAGAGGAAATAAGGCTTTTATAGATGATGGATAAAAGTTGTGTGATCGTTCAGTGGAGTCAACACGAGGGTTCTTCTGTGGACACATGATTTCAAGTCAAACATAGAGTCTTCCATAGTCTCTGTATGATGCTCATAAACGTTCTTTTTTACTACTGGAACGAGTCATCATTTTACCTAAATCAGTCTACCTTCATAGGCAAAGAGATTGCTGATAATGTAGTTTACTTAAAAGAAATGGTCAGATTCTTAAATAACAAAAAGAAAAGCCCCAAATGCATCCTCAACCTATACTTAGCCAAAGCTTTTGATAGGGTTGAATGCTCTTTCCTCTCAGCCATATTATCAAAAATTGGTTTTAGCAGTCTTTTTGAAAATATTATCATGTGAAATTTTTCCTCGCTTGGTTTTCAGTTATTGTAAATTGTAAACTTGCAGGTTTTTTCCAACTAACAAGAGGTATTAAACAGGGAGACCTCCTTTTTCCATTTATTTTTAATGTCCTTTTTGAAGCCTTTGGTAGAAGTAATAAATTTTGCTTTAAAAACTCTAAACTTAGATACTTTGATCTACCAAGATCTACATTTCCTATATCACACATTAGCTATGCTGATGACATTGTCCTTTTTCTCTAAGCCAGAAAAATATGATAACATGCTTCTCATCTGGAAAAACATGTGGTTGCACCTTGGTGGCAAATTGACACTCATAAAGTCTATAATGTACTCCATACCCCAACACCTTTGGGCTATTTTGACTCCTCCAAAAATAGCCATAACACAGCTTAAAGGAAAGATAACCAACTTTTTTGGGTGGGAATCCAAAAATGGTAATAAAAAGATTCAGAAAAGTCTAACAAACCTCTATTATCCAACAAATCAAAATGAACTAGGACTAAGAAATTTTACGGACATCATTGATACCTTTTCTCTCAAACTGTGGTGGAAATTCCAATAAGGAATAACACCACTGTCATAGTTTATGTGGTATGTACCTCCAAACCATAGGAAATCACATAACTAGAAGATAATCACTAGGATTAACATTTTAGCTGAGAATAACCCTAGGGTCATACTTGGAAATTGTCTCGATAATTTTTACATATCTAATTGGATTGGACATGGTACTTTAATACAGTCTTGTCAACATCTAGCTAGTATTTTGTCATGAAAAGCCACAATTGCATACTTTACTAATGATAAGCCTCGTCTTATAAGTCATCTTCAAGACCTTCCAACTGATACTCTAAACTTTTTGCAGGATGTTGGAATCAATCACACAAGATAGGATAGACTCATATGGAAACCTGCTCAGAATGGACAGTTTTCCTTCAAGTCAGCATGCAACACGGTTATTAGAAAAAGAACTAAACTGAGAACTTTAAGAAAGGTTTGGCATCAAAATCTTCCTAAAAGGTAGCCCTGTTTATGTGGAAATTGGCTAATGCATTTTACTTTTTTGATGACATCATTATCTCTTCTGACATTAGCCTTACATCAAAGTGTCTTATGTGTTTACATAATGATTTACTGTCAAACTTATTTAATTATTATGATTGGCCTCTCAAATCCAGGATTACTTCCAATGCGTGCTAGGAACATCATCCACTCAGTTTCAGTCCATTTATGATAGACTTTCCTTCTATTAGGCTAAAACTTGTCATACCGCACTACCCAATAAACAGATCACACTGGAATCATGCTAGAATCTTTGGAAAGTGAGGAAAAATTGCTACATGAAAATCAGAAACCTCACCTACCAAAAATTATAGAAAACATAAAAAGGACATCTTGTGTTTTCTCCATAAAACCTACCTACAGTAAAAAAGTTAGATGACCATATATTGGTTCAAATGGGGTTAATTCCTTACCTAAGGCCACTCCTAAGCCCATAATCAAGATCATAGCATGGAAAAACCAGATTTAGACTTTAAAGTGAATGTAGATGCTTTCTGGAACTTCATTTCACATACATATGAGATAGGAGTTGTTATAAGAAGTAAATATGGGTATTTTAGGAAGGCATATGCTAACATTGGTACATCATCATTATCATCTAGTATTCACTCTGAAATACTTGCTAATAGGGAAGGTTTCTTATTTGCTGAAAAGTCTGACTTGTCCAATTTTAGCATTGAATCTGACTATGAATTAGCTATTGACTGTATTAGAATACATAAAAAATCCCCATGGAATTTATTTGTCTGGTTTACAGACTTCATGAATCTACAAAATCAATAGCTACAACACACACCGAAACAAGGGAATTTGGTGGCTGAAATATAGCTAAAATGCCTATAAAGCAACAAGCCAATGCCCATGCCATCTCTTTTCAGGATCTTGACGAAAAAACTAGAGGTCTATTACATTTGGATGGACTAGCTATTCCGACAATTAGATTAGATTTTTTGAAGGGATGCTACTGATTTGCTATGTATTCTCTTATATATCGGTTGAAGGATAGAGAAAGGAGGACTACTTTGAACAACAAACATTTTTTAACCAACGCTTCCCTTTGTAGCTTGAAAAATGTTTTTTGTTGCACTCCCCCTTTTTTGTTCAAAGTAGTCCTCCTTTCTCCATTGTTTAAGCGTTGTATGAAAAATTGTTTCTTTGCAAACATGAACCAACCTAATCAGTATACAAAAAAACATTTTTTTCAATGCAAAGGAAAGTGTTGGATGAGGCATCAATGCAAAGCAGAGATGTCATTTCCGAGGCAAGGCGGAGAAGACTCCAATTTCTCAAGAGCCAGCCAAATTCGGGCCAATTTTTGTACAGGCTTCAAATTTCTAAACTGTACAATCAAACATTTCCTCAACACACTTGATGCTACTAGGGATGGCAGTGGGGCTGGTTTTGGTGAAAGTCTCCCTCGCATCCACCCTAATGGGGAGGGTATAGAAGTGGTTTTGGTGGGGGTGGGACGGATATGGGTATGAAAATGACACCCATCATAGGTAGTGGGTCAGGTATAGATATTAGTTCATACCCGCCCCGCCCCACTCCACTATACGTGCTATGTACACACTAATTTATTATATAATAAACTACTAGTTATCCATAATGCACATGTTTTACTTGTAATATTTCATGTAAATGTTACTAAAATTATACTATTAAAATTATTATTTTAAAGTAAAATTTTAGGTATTTTTTGGAGATATAAATAAAGTGAGAAAAATAGATTTGGAGTGGGTATGGAGACCAAGTGGGTAATGAGGCGAGGTGGATTTTAGATAATGCCCGATGGGGCGGGGATGGATTTTAATGTTGTACACGTCATGGGTGATGAGGCGGGTATGGGTATGAAAATTTTAGGTGGGCATGGGTATGGAGGGACCATAATCCGTACCCGCCCTACCCATTGCCATCCCTAGATATTATCCTTACAAGAAACAACTCTTTGATTATTCGTCAGTTCATTGCTTGAATTGATAAAGAGTTCTCCATTAAGGACTTGTGCTCTTTACACTATTTTCTTGGTTTTGAGGTTGAGTCTACTTTCTCCGGGTTGTTCTTGGGCCAGCCAAATATGCTCGTGATATTGTTTGTAGAGAAGGGATGACTGATGATGCTTCCGTCTCCATGCCATTTCTTCCCTAGTCTCAGCTTCATAGTAGTACCAGTGGGAAGTTTTCCAATTCTATTCTTTATCGGTCATTGGTTTGTACTCTGCAGTATCTCACCATCACTCATCCGGATCTTTCCTTAGCATGAATTCAGTCAGTCAGTACCTTCAGGATCCTAGGGATTATCACTATGCTCGTGTTACTTGTATTCTCCGCTATGTCCGTGGGACTATGCACTTTGGTTTGTCCTTTCGCCCAACTCGTTCTTCTGAGGTGTTGGGCTATTCAAATATAGATTTGGCTCGTTGTCTCCAGACTCGCCGTTCTACATACGGGTATGCTATTTTTGTGGGTGGCAACCTAGTTTCTTTGAGTGTTAAGAAGCAACCCACAATTTCTCGTTCCAGTTCCGAGTCTGAGTATCGTGCGCAATCTTTGATTCTCTCGCCAATACTCCGTTTATGCTTCATGATAACAAGAGTGCCATTTTTCTGGCTCAAAACCTTGTTGCGCACAAATGAGCGAAACACATTGACATTGATTATCACTTTGTTAGTGAGCTGGTTTCTTCAGGAAAGCTTCATATTCACCATGTTCATATGTCCCTTCAGCTTGCAGACATCTTCATGAAAGTATTGTCTCATCCTCTGTTTGAGTTTTTAGGTACAAGCTTTGCGTCTCTGAGCAGTCGATGCTTTGCTTGAGGGGGGTGTCAGGATATATTAGATCGATGATTGAGATTTGATTGTGATATGATAGGATTGATAGATATTTACTTTCATTTAAAAAACATTCTTGTAACCCATATAAACTGTATTGATCATCCTAATAATCCAAACATTCAACCTCTAGAGCCTTGCAAAAGCTGAAGCTATTTCATGGAAGTCTCTTGAGAGCAACGACAGTTCGGTAGTCCAGAGGTTGAGCGTTTCATCAGGTGCATCTTGTTGGCAATGTTAATGTGCATTAGTAGTTTAGTTTGAAACTATTTCAAGTCGCTACAGAGAAATTATCTCTCCTTACTCCTAAGTACCCAGTTTATATAGGACCAAAGTAGATTGTGTTGGGGGAAGGGGGAGGTGGCGGGTGTTTGGTTGTTGTATTCCTTCTTTACTTGTACTTTTGTTGGGTTTTTTTCTCTATGGCACTTCTATGTCTAATTGGTAGATCCTCTTTCATGTTTTTTAGTCCAGCAAAGACCGACATATCTGTCAACCAAGGCTAATAAGGACTAGGATAAGCTCGAGACTCAGGTGAAAAAAGAAGTATTAATATCATTGTATCAGTTTAGAGTGCATTCAAAATTTGTTTATGAATGACGGAAAACAAGGCAAGGAAATACCTAAGATACCCTCGGACGACCATGTGTGTCAACATTGGAAGCGGGAGGATTTCTTTATATATTGCTGGAAGATGAGCTCTATCAGGTTGCATCACTTTGAGGTTGATGTAATCATTAGAAATTGGTGTATTTATTAGAATTTAAGTGGTTTAAATGTAATTATTAGAATTTTAATAAATTTACATGTAATTATTAGAAGTTTTTGGGTTAAACTATAATTATTAGAAGTTTAAATCACTACGGATGCTAGCTAACAAAACAGATATGAAAAAATTATCATTGGGTCTTATTCCAGACTGCAACATGTTGAAAAAAATACTACAGAGCCTCATCACGTTAATCCCATATCCATTGATCATTGAACTCCAACATACAAGACGTCCTTCAAAATTACAATACATGCCCTTCCAAATTGAGCTCCTTGCGTTCGCCTATTTCTTGAGCAACATTGTAACAAACTGACAAAAGTTACCTCATTAGGCTTCTGATCCGTTGAAGAAGCACAGTTGCTATTAGAACAATTTCCAAAAATCCCAGTTTCAGAACAAGGTCATGTAAACCACATCCCACCATAATATCTGCTAATTGTGAAGAAGCAACCATCAATTCACGAATAATGGCAACGTCAAATTCAACACAACAAAATTGCATTTCTAAGAAAAGAGATAAAAAAATTTCAGGAACCTCATTACAGATGCATCCACGTGCTATTTACACTTCTCCAAGTGATGCAAGGCGAATGGCGGCGAAGATTGAAGAAGCGATGAATCACCACAAAGGTTTGATACGGCTTTGAGCATAATGTTTGCGTCGAGAGTCAGAATTGCGGCTGGTGCCGTTGAAACCATCTTGACGAGAAGATCATTAGACACTGTTACACCGTTATGTAGAGTGTTTTTTGATCATTTGAGCTCGTTTAAGGCCTCTAAACGACAATTTACTGTTTTTTTTACTGTTTTCCTATTTTTATTTTATTTCAGATTTATTTTTTATCATTGAAGGTTTCATTATTATATTTAAGGACTTCTTTCACTATTCAGATATTTTTATCTTTCATTATAATATTTTTCGAGAATATTTTCTCTCTAGTGAACTCCAGAACCAAAACCCAGGATTTGTGCTTACAGCCCTTAATTGTTCTTCAAAGATTCGTGCTTGCGGATCCATTTTGATATTCCGAATGCGTCAATTGTTATCATAGATGGTTTTTCTCTGACCTTTTCCATTGATTCATGATGAGTGATCGATCATTAACCAAGGCAGAAGGTGATGCGATTACCGCATCACTTTCTATTTTGAGTAGGCAGATAGAGGCCTCGTCAATACGAGTGGAGGCTCTAAGCAATGGTGAGTGATCGGCCAAGATGAATCTGAGGGTAAGAATATAGTCGATGATTCATTAAGTTCAGATAAGGAGGTAACCATCACGGGAACTGGGACAAAACGGGGTTATCAACTATTTAATAATCCTGATTACTGGGTTAAGCAAGATATTCCCTTGTTTTATGGATCCATGAGCGTAGAGGAGTTGTTGGATCGGAAGATCGAAGTGGATCAATTTTTTGAGGTCATGAAAATTTCTAGGGACAATCAAGTCAATATGGTCGCGGTCAAGTTGAAGAGTATGACTATATTATGCCCACAGATTTACATACACATCTTGTTCAAGCTGTACAATGAGTTCTCCCAAGGAATGAGGTCAGTTCAGGAATACACGGCTGGATTCATGCGTTATATTGAACACAATGAACTTGGTGAGTCTGAGAATCAGAAGGTGGCTAGGTATGTTATTGGCATGAAACCTTCGATTCAGAAGAAAATGGCTGACCGAGGCTCAAACTTTGGCCATGAAAGCAGAGATGATGAAGAACTCCCCTCGTGGCGGAGGTGATGGTTTTTTTGGCTTTTGGAAATTTCAACCCCAAAGTAATTTTGAATCGTCTGAATGCAAGGAGAAGACCGAGGTAACCAAGGATTCCATTCTTGGTATTGGTGGTAATAGTTCAGGTGGCGTGCAGGAAAAGAGGGTGTTGCCAGCCAGGGCATCGATGCAGAGACAACCTAACATGTGTGCTAAGCCACGTGGTAAAAAGTGTTTTCGTTGTGGTAGTGTAGGACACATGTCGAATGTTTACCCATCAAGAACCATGCTCTCTTGGAAGAAGATGGCGAAGCCGATGCAGAAGGTCAGCATTGTGTTGTAGAGGATTTTGTTATGATCCAAGGACGAGGGGCAACGTAAAAATATTTTCAGAACCTACTGTTCGATTAATAACAAGTTGTGCAATTTAATTGTGGATAATGGTAGTTCTGAAAACCTTATTTTTGCAAAGTTAGTTGAATATCTGAAATTACCCACTGAGTCTCATGAAAAACCTTATACCATAGGTTGGGTTAGTAAGGGTAGTCAGGTTAAGGTGATGTTAACTTGTAGTGTTCCTATTTCAATTGGGAAGCATTTCAGGGAAACCGTGATATGTGATGTATTGGATATGGATGTGTGTCACTTCTTGTTGGGCGGCCTTGGTAGTTTGATAATGAAGTTACACACAAGGGGCGTGAAAATGTCCTGTTGTTTACATGGGGTGGGCATAGGATTTTTATGGATCTTGTTCAGCATTTTGACAGTGTCACAGGAAGTAAGGAGTAAAATTTTCTGGTTATGAAACGAGTTGAAGAGGACCTTGATGAAGTTGTTGCTGAAGCCAACTGTTTCTGAAGCCAACTGTTTCTATCCCATAGTGATGAAGGGTTCGTTGAGGCTGCTGATAAGCGTAAGAGGCTCAAGGTTTTCATGGAAGGTGATGATGTGTGGATCAGATTTATTTATGAATTTCCTCTTTTATCATTACGGGGTTTCATTATAGTATTTAAGGATCTCTTATACTATTCATATATTTTTATCTTTCATAATAATATTTTCAAGAATATTTTCTCTCTAATGGACTAGAGAACCAAAATCCAGAGTTTATGCTTACAATATCCCTTAATTAATCTATAAAGATTCGTGCTTGCGGATCTTTTTTGATATTTCAACTGCCTCACCAACAAACAATATCTTTCGCTTGCATTGCACTGAAAACACGAATAGAGCAACTCCAAATTGGCAAAACATAACGGCTTTCCTCCTGGGGTTTTTTTTTTCCTTATTAGTGAAGTGGACCTTGTGAATTTGAAGATAGAATGAAGATGTCTGCCACAAAATGCACAATACAAATGTAGGACTATATTAATAATTAAAAATAAAAACAGAACACCACGAAACCCTCCCTAGGATTGCTATACGTTAGATTTGAGCTGAGATGTTGTACGAATTAGACTGCTACTGTAGAAACTATTTGATCCCTGAATTATGCATAGCTATAATTTCTCAGTTTCTTATTCTCTCTGCATTGTTCCATTTCTTTATATTCTTCTGATTTCTAATCATGTATAGGTTCTTACCTAAACTTCATAACTGCACAAAAACTACAATAAGAGGACGAAACGTCAACTACCAATTTGTAGGTTTTACAACGCAGAACAGCTACAGTCCCAGAACTCAATCACTCTCCACTACATATCAACGAAAAATCAATCAAAACCACATAACAATACAATGTCATTTGAGCACAATGCTAGTTCCTCGGCACTTACAATAACTCCTATCAGCTTAGTGTTGAGGCTCCACACAGTCCTAGAACTCTGGCCTTCTCTCCGAATAAGGTTGTACTCAAGCCACCTATCCTATTTACAAAAGCAAGTTTCATGTGCAGCTTAAAGCAAAACAGGAAACCTCAAGATTCACAACAGACCAATAGCAATCCAGAAGAGCCTGGCAATGCATATTTTTACTGTAGCAGCATGAGCAAAGAAGTATATTTCGTCATCTAGTAATACTAACAACAAAGATTAAGCCACAATTCTCATTCGCTTCGAAGATGTTTATGGAATAACCAGAACAAATGATATCCCTATGCTACATTTGTTGAAGTAAGCACCTCAAGCTCATAAAAAAGGCTACAAATCTCTTCCAATAGTTGGAAAAATTCACAAAGAAAGCTACTAACATTCTTAAAAAATGTAACAGTGAAGGCAGCAAGAGGACATTGCAACATATGTACCTGTAACAAGTGTGAAAACTAACAGCACCCCCAAAATATATCCTCAACATCATCACCTTGAATTGCATAAACAAAAATCGGCCTCTGCCATCCATCTTATCTGTACCCAAACTGCACCGATTCTCCATAACTCTCTCCATCATTACTCTCCAACAAATAGCTAAGAAACTGGAAATCCCTGAACAATGGTGCAACGTTTCTTCGACCAAATAGAACACTAATTCAATACATATACTCCTTACAAACAAACAGCAGAAGGGATTAGTATGATGAAATAGAGCTTACGGGATGAATCAAACGGCGCATGAGCTTCTGGATTGGATGGAAGTTGTACATAAACAAAATGCTTAGAAAGATTACATGGATTAATTGGAGGGTGCGAATGTAATTAGAGTAAAAATGATGAACCAAAATACATTATTGTTTGCTTTATTAGAGTATCTGACAAGTCACCAGCTATTTCAAATCAAAATTAATTAGGAAAGAATTAATCTAATTGGCGCCTGAAGATTTTATCTTCTTACCAAAATTAGCTCTTTGAGTTGAGTAAGACATTGCTCGACTCGAAAACTCGTGAGCAAGCTCGATAAATACATATAACTATTGATATTTTTATATTATTATAAGGTTGTATTACAAATTAAATTAGTTGGTTACTGAATTTAATTTGTTTACATTATATTTTTATAATATTATTGTCTAAATTAGAAAATTTTCATTATTATATTTAAAGTTACATTAGAGTTAGATTTATTTATATTAAATATCCATAAATAATTTAAATAATATTTTTATGGTCAAGCTTTATTAATAAAAGATGTAAAAGTGTGATTTTATGTAATTTAGTTTCATATTCACCCACGTGTATTATAAAATATTATTTATATTTATTCAATTTCTATATATATGTATGTTATGCAAATAAATTGTGCCATTAGTTTACTGATTTTTTTTAAAAAAATTATAAAAGTTTTCGAACTCAAATTCAAGTCGAGCATTTTGAACTTGAGTCGAGCTCCTCGAGTTCGAGTCGAGCAATCGAGTAACAATAAATTTTGATGAGATCGAGCTCAAGCATGTTGTAATGGAACTCGCGAGTATCGAGATCGAATCGAGCAAGGCTAAAAAAGTTATCGAGACGAGTCGAGCAATCCTCTGCTCGCGATCGACTCGCTCGATAAGCACCCCTATGTGGCCTTGGTTTGCTCTAGCAATGTCGATGTCTGGTCCATCATTGTCTTATTTGTCGCACACTAAATTAACCCAATAAGGTCCTTATCTTCTCTTCCTAATGTGATCTTAAATCACACTATTGAAACCATTTTTCATGGATTGAGGTAAATCTTTATTAACAGACAATAGTAAGCACATTTTATTTGTTACAAATCAATGAAATCATACCAAACAAAAAATATTAAATACTATTATAAGACAATACTAAGTACTATTCCGTCCGTCCTAGCAGATTCTGCAGAAAGAGAAATTGGGTGTTTCAATTCGGACATGTGAAAAGACGAAAATGCCCATGTCTCCTACATTTCAACTCTGAAAATCCTACGCCTCCCTTCGCCTCCTCTCGATTCCCGCCGCACCTCTCCGGCTTTCTCCTCCCGTCGTGCCTCTCCAACTCCTCTCCGACTTCCTGAGCCTCATCTCTCCCTCCCGTCACCCACTGTTGCGTCCGGACCGCTCCTCCCGCTGCGTCATCTTTGCTTCTCGCCGCGTCCTGCCTTTCAAATCTAAAAAATATCTTGCGCCTCCTATGCCTTCTCTCTGTGTTCCTCCTCCAGCCGCACCTACGCCCTCGACGCCAAGGACACCACCTTCGACACCACCTCCCACACCTCCGCCTTCCTCATCCCGCCAACGTCTCCACCCTCGACGCCAGCGACACCAACTGCGTTGTTCAGCGTTGTTTGAGTTGATGGATGAGGGCGCCAGAGTTGATGGTGATGGCCTCCGGTGCTAGGATTTCTCTGGTACAGAGGGCAGAGATGCATTTTGGGGAGGGAAGAGAGGGGTAGAGAGAGGGAGGAAAAGGGTGTGGGTGGGTGGATTTTTGTAAAATTTAAGATGTTTAAAGGTGAATATGTCTTTTGAGAGGTTAAATATTCCGTTAAGGAAAAACATGCAGATTTGCCTGGGACAGCCAAAAAAGGAAAGTGTGAAGAATAGATTGGGACGAATAGAGTGTGAAATTTCAGTAAAATTTATTTTTGATTTTATTTTATCCATTGTTTAATTTTAGTTCAACTAAGATGGATAAGGATTTAGACATGCTATTCTTTTTCACTGAATATAAATAAATAATTAAAAATATTACATAGATATCTGGTATGGACATTTTTACCCCTGGCTGATTTTCCTATAGAGTATGCATTTCAGCTTTCTTTTCTCTCATAGAAGAAGATAAACTAAAAAACAGAAATATCTGAACAAACTGAGCTGAGGGGTTTAGCTGATAAACCTTAGCTAACAAAATCCAAATTTCTTCAGTTGTTTAATTCAATCCCCTTAAAAGGTCAGTGTAATCTTCTTGAGCTCTCCTGTGTTCAATTCTACTATGGCTGTAATTCTTCCGTTCTGTTAGTAGTATTCGGTGTTGTAGAAATAATACTGAAAATGGAGCCCAGTTTCTTGATTTCTGCTCACCATGTTAAACCATCAGTAGGTGTGTT
>JAULKM010104065.1:0-42354 GCA_032355605.1 Rubia tinctorum | reverse complement strand
TCTAACTAAATTTTCTTAGGGTCGGGTCTGGGTCTTATTAGACCCGACCCAGACCCGACCCATGATCATCCCTAGCTGTCACTGATTCCTCCATCGCAGCCGTTGCTGGAAATCGCAATTGCAACTTTGTATCCACCTTTATCCATGGAGAAATGGAAATTATTGAAGTGGAATGGGGGTTAGAATTATTTGACAGATTTAAGGAATCATCTAATGCTAACATATTATAAGGAATCAAACTGTTGTCAAAGTCATGCAGTGAATGTAATCAATTAAGTTTATCACTTGCATCCACAATTAATCTGAGATACATATTTGCTTCCTAATTGAGATTTAAAAATATCAATATTAAAGAACTTCCCTGTTGATCGTAGAACTCGTCACTGCCATTGATGTCGCTACGGGAACTAAGAGTTACGAAAGCCTCCTCCTTGTCGATGAAGATCAAAGGTTCATCCTTTACCACATTTCATCCGGCTCTCAAACCGGATGAACAAAAATCCAAGGCTACGCTCTGAGGTATAAGTTTGGGTGGGGATGTAAAAATGGTACTTTTCACAATAAAAGTATGGGGGATTAAAGGTTGGATGGGTAAATTTAGTTACTTGATTCAATGATAGTCCTTACTTTATCAATTTTCAAATTTCAACAATTCTCAATAGGTGAAATAACTATAAGTTATTGAGTCATATATTTTGTGCAGATTTCGTTGCAGTTTTTTGGGAGGGAAAAATTAGGTGACCGGTCAACGTATAATATTTATCGATGTCCAAAATTAGTAAACATAAATCTATTTTTATATTAAGTGATACAATTAAATTAATATTTCTTTTCATTTATTTGTTGAATTTTCAGATTTCAAAATTCTCAAGGATTGAAACTCTTGGAAATTCCGAAATTAATCAAATTCTCTGTGCATATTCAGTGCCTATTTTATGGATCGTCTCTCATTGCACAATATTTTTGGGGGAAAAAATTACAAACCCTATATTTGTTTTATTTTATGTATTTTTAATTTTTAAGTTAGATTCTAATTTTATATTTTATGAGCCTCTCCTTACCACTCTTATTAGGATCTAATGAACTAGGCTTTCTCCTCTGACATGAGATCATAAAGCCATTAGTAAAAGTTATTACGACATAATGCCCAAAAATAGATTAATTATTACACTCTGGTCCACAGTCTCCTACAGATTAAATTATTGTTCGTTATTGAATGTCCAATATTAATGTACGTGATGTTCATGTTCTTGATGTGCCTCAGCAAATGCTTCTCCCCCTTTTAGAATAACTTATTGCCCATTTCCCATGCATTTGGATCGATTTTCTTAAACCCCTATAGTATATCAAATTACAAAACGAAAAGTTGTATAAGTGTATAAATAATTAAAACCCTCTTTTATGCATAATACTAAAGTTTTAAAAAACTTTAGTATTCATGAGTTAGTTCAGAGGTATTCTGAAATAAACATAGAAAATGCCCAAACACAATGTTTACATATAGGTTCTTACATAGGATTCAATTTCTCACAGAAAATTGAAAAAATTGTTGTGCCCGAAATGCATGGGAAGAAGATCCTCAAAGAAATGGTGGCAATCCAAAATTATAGAGGTGCAACCATTGCATTGGGCTCCATGAAATGATCAAATTCATCCCAAGATCGTCTACAATTTTGTACATTTTCTTTGGGAACAGCAGTGGGCTCAGCCGTCCCAGATTCCTCCGTCGCAGTCGTTGCTGGGAATCTTAACTTTAGCTTTGCATCCACCCTTATATATGGAAAAATTGAAATTATTAAAGAGGAATGAGAGTGAGAATTAGTTGAGGGATTTAAAGAATCATCCAATGCTAATATTTTAAAAGGATCAAATTGTTTATGAAATCGTGCAGTGAATGTAATCAATTAAGTTTATCACTCGCATCCACAATTAATATGAGATACATGTATGCATTGTAATTTATATTTGAAAATATCAATATTAAAGATCTTTCCTGCTGATCGTAGAACTCGCAGTTGCTGTTGATGCCACTGCCGAAACTGAGAGTTACGAAAGCCTCCTCCTCATAGATGAAGATCAAAGATTGTCCTTCACCACATTTCATCCGGCTCTCAATGAGGATGAACCGAAATCCATGGCTATGCTTGGAGGTACAATTTTTTATGAGGGTTGTAAAAATGGTGGATTTCACAATAAAAACAGGGGGGGTCGAAGGTTGGGATGGGTAAATTGACTCACTCGATTCAATGATAGTCCATATTTTATCAATTTTCATATTTCAAAATTTCTCAATAAGTGAAATTACTATAAGTTATTGAGTCAAATATTTCGTCTAGACTTCGTTGCAATTTTGTGGGAGGGAAAATCAGGGGACTGCTCAACACACAATATTTCCAGGTGTCCAAAATTAGTAAACATTAACCTATTTTATATTAAGTAATACAATTAATTTAATATTTGGTTCTTTTATTTGTTAAATTTTCAGATTTCAAAATTATCAAGGAGTGAAGCTACAGAAAATTCTGAAATGAATCGAATTCTCCGTGCATATTAAATGCCTATTTTTTGGGCAGTCAATCATTGCACAATATTTTTGGGGGCCAAAATTTAAAAATCATTCAACTGTTTACATTATGGTTTTTTTAATCTTTAAGCTAGATTCTAATTTTATGTTTTAGGAGTCCCTCTTTACATCTCTTATTAGGATCCGACGAACTGGCCTTCTCCTTTGACATGAGATCTTAAAGCCATTAGTAAAAATTATTCAAGACATAATGCCCACTCTTTGTTTGGTTTCCTCTTCCTGTTTTTAGTACTGCTCAGAACTATATAACATATTCGAATTCCTCCTTTGCAATACACTCTTAAAGGAGAGCGAGTGACCGCAAACTCGACAGATCGTGGGATTTTATCATCCAATGTGGAGCACGTACAGTGGAGGAGATGTGGGATTAGAGGTGGTGGTGGGAAATCTTGTTTTGTTTTTAAATTTCGAAATTGATGCTATTATGACAAGAAATGAAAATCTATTTTATGAAGGTTCAGATAGGTAAATTGAGTCACTTGATTCAGTGAGAGTTCACATTTTATCAATTTTCACATTTCAACAATTCTCACTAAGTGAACTTACTATAATTTACTGAGTCGAATGATTTGTGCATATTTATTTGCAGCTTTATGGGAGGGAAAAATTAGCGCACCCTAATGCACAACATTTCTAAGTGTCCAAAATTAGTTTAAAAACCTATTTTTACATTAAGCGATACAATTAATTTAATAATTTTGTTCTTTTATTTGTTAAAATTTTGTATTTCAAAACTCTCTAGGGGTGAAACTAGATATTCCAAAATGAATCGAATTCTCTGTGCATATTCGGTGCCTATTTTATGGGCAGCTGCTCATTGCACAATATTTCCGGAGGTCAAAATTACAAATCATTCAACTATTTTACATTATGTTTTTAAAAAAAATTAAGTTAGATTGTAATTTTATATTTTAGGAGCCCCTTCTTACATTTCTTATTAGGATCTGATGAACTAGGCATTCTCCCCTGACATGAGATTATAAACACAATAGTAAAAGATATTCATGACATAATGCCCACTCTTTATTTCGTTTCCTTTTCCTGTTTTTAGTACTGCTCAGAACTATATAACCGATTAGAATTCAGCCTCCGCAATCCACTCGTAAAAGACAGAACGTGACCACAAACGCGACAAATGCAGACTTTTTTTAGCTAGTGTGGAGAATGTATAGTGGCGGAGATGTGGGGTTGGAGGTGGTGGTGGGAAATCTTGTTTTCTTTTTTTTCTTTCGAGATTGATGCTTTTGTGACAATAATTAAAAGCTGTTTTATAAAGGTTGGGATGGGTAAATTGAGACACTTAATTCAATGATAGTCCATATTTTATCAATTTTCAAATTTCAACAATTCTCACTAAGTGAACTTACTATATGTTGTTGAGTTGAATAATTCATGCAAATTTATTTGCAGCTTTGTGGGAGGGCAAAATTAGGGGACATGTCAACGCACAACATTTCTAGGTGTCCAGAATTAGTAAACATTAACCTATTTTTATATTAAGTGATACGATTAATTTCATATATTGGTTCTTTTATTTGTTAAATTTTCGGATTTCAAAATTCTCTAGGAGTGAAACTAGTGGATATTCCAAAATTAATCGAATTCTCTGTGCATATTCAGTGCCTATTTTATGGGCGGCCGCTCATTGTACAATATTTCCGGGGGCCAAAAATAAGAAATCATTCAACTATTTTACATTATGTTTTTTAAAATGGTTAGATTCTAATTTTATATTTTAGGGGCCCCTTCTTACCTTTATTATTATAATTGGATGAACTAGGCCTTATCCTCTGACATGAGATCATAAAGATATTAGTAAAAGTTATTCAGGACATAATGCCCAAAAATAGATTAATTATTACACTTTGGTCCACAGTCTCCTATAGATTTCATTATTCTACGTTAATGAATGTCCAATGTTAATGTACGTCATGTTCATGTTCTTGATGTGCCTCAGCAAATGCTTCTTGCCCTTTTGGAATAACTTATTGCCCATCTCCGATGAGTTTTGATCGATCTTCTTAAACCCCTATGATATATCAAATTACAACACAAAAATTTTATGAGTGTATACTTTTATCCACAATACTAAAACCTTTTTTTAAAAAATTCTCTCTAGTTAGTTCAGAGGTTTTCTGAAATAAACATAGAAAACACACAAACACATTGTTTATATATAGGTTATTACATAGCATTCGATTTCTCACTGAAAAGCGAAAAAACTCGTTGTGCCTGAAATGTACGGGAAGAAGATTTTCAAAGAAATGGTGGTGATCCCAAATTGGAGAGGTTAAACCATTGCATTGGGCTCCATGAAATTATGGAGTTTGTCACGATATCGTCTACAAGTTTGTACATTTTCTTTGGGAACAGAAGTGGGCTCAGCCGTCACAGATTCCTCCGTCACAGATTCTTCCATCACAGCCATTATTGGGAATCGTAACTGCAGCTCCGTATCCACCCTTATCTATGATAAAATGGAAATTATTAAAGATTAATGGGGGTGAGAATTAGTTAAGGGATTTTTGGAATCATCCAATGCTAATATACTATAAGAATCAAATTGTTTCTGAAGTCATGCAGTGACTGTAATCAATTAATTTTATCACTTGCATCCACAATTAATCTGAGATATATATTCTTCTTAATTCATATTTAAAAATATAAATATTAAAGAACTTCCCTGCGAATCATAAAACTCACCACAACCGTTGATGCGGCTACCAGAACTAAGAGTTGCGAAAGCCTCCTCCTCGTCATTAAAGATCAAAGCTCGTCCCTCCCCACATTTCATCCAGCTCTCAATGAGGATGAACCAAAATCCAAGGTTATGCTCAAGGGTATAAGTTTGGGTGGGGTTGTAAAAATGGTAGTTTTCACAATAAAAGCAACGGAGATTAAAGGTTGGGATGGGTAAATTGACTCACTTGATTCAATGATAGTCCTTATTTTATCAATTTTCTTAATTAAAAAATTCTCAATAAGTGAACTTACTATATGTTATTGAGTCAAATATTTCATTCAGCTTTCGTTGCAATTTTGTGGGAGGGAAAAATTAGGGGACCGCTCAATGCACAATATTTCTAGGTGTCCAAAATTAGTAAACATTAACCTATTTTTATATTAAGTGATACGATTAATTTAATATTTAGTTCTTTTATTTTTTTCAAGTTTGAGATGAGAAATTATTGAAGTGGAAAGGGGGTGAGAATTAGTTGAGGGATTTAAGGAATCATCCAATGCTAATTTATTATAAGGATTCAAATTATTGCCGAAGTCATGCAGTGAATGTAATCAATTAAGTTTATCACTTGCATCCAAAATTAGTCAAAGATACATATATGCTTCCTAATTTAGGTTTAAAAATATCAATATTAAAGAACTTCCATGCAGATTGTTGAACTCGCCGCTACCATTTATGCCGCTACCGGAATTAATAGTTGTGAAACCTCCTCCTCGTCGGTAAAGATCAAAGGCTCCTCCTTCACCACATTTCATCAGACTCTCAAAGAGGATGAACCGAAATCCAAGGCTACACTCGGAGGTATAAGTTTGGGTGGGGGTTCTAAAAATGGTAGTTTTCACATTAAAGTAAGGGGGGATTGAAGGTTGGGATGGGTAAATTTTGTCACTTGATTCAGTGATAGTCCTTATTTTATCAATTTTCATATTTCAATAATTCTCAATAAGTAAACTTACTATAAGTTGTTGAGTCGAATATTTCATTCAGGTTTCGTTGCAGATTTTTGGGAGGGAAAAATTAGGGGATCGCTCAACGCACAATATTTCTAGGTGTCTGAAATTAGTAAACATTAACCTATTTCTAAACTAAGTGATACAATTAATTTAATATTTTGGTTCTTTTATTTGTTAAATTTTCATATTTCAAAATTCTCAAGGAGTGAAACTACTTGATATTCCGAAATGAATCGAATTCTCTATGCATATTCAGTGCCTATTTTATGGACGGACGCTCATTGCACAATATTTCCGAGGGCCAAAAATAAAAAATCATTTAACTGTGTTAGATTATGTTTTTAAAAAATTATGTTAGGTTCTAATTTTATATTTTAGGAACCCCTCCTTACCTTTCTTATTAAGATCCGATGAACTAGGCCTTCTCCCCAGACATAAGATCATAATGCCAATAGTAAAAGTTATCCATGACATAATGGCCACTGTTTGTTTCATTTCCACTTCCGATTTTCAGTACTGCTAATAATTATATAACGAATTAGTATTCAGCCTCTGCAATCCACTCATAAAGGACATCACGTGACCGTAAATACGACATATGGAGGGATTTTATTAGCCAGTGTGGAGCACGTACAATGGCGGATATGTGGGGTTAGAGGTAGAGGTGGGAAATATTTTTTCCCTTCGAAATTGATGCTTTTGAGACAAGAAAGGAAAATCGATTTTATGAAGGTTGGGATGGGTAAATTGAGTCACATGATTTAATTTTAGTCCTTATTTTTATCAATTTTCACATTTAAAATTTTCTAAATAACCGAACTTACTATAAGTTGTTAAGTCGAATATTTTGTGAAGATTTCGTTGTAGATTTGTGGGTGGGAAAAATTAGGGGACCGCGCAACACACAATATTTATATTTGTCCAAAATTAGTAAACATTAACCTATTTTCATATTAAGTGATATGATTAATTTAATATTTTTGTTCTTTTATTTGTTAAATTTTCAGATTTCAAAATTGTTAAGCAATGAAACTGCTGGATATTCTCAAATGAATCGAATTCTCCGTGCATATTCAGTGTCTATTTCATGGGTGGCCACTCATTGTACAATATTTCCGTAGGCCAAAAACAATCATTCAACTCTTTTATATTACGTTTTATATTTATTTTTACGTTACATTCTAATTTTGTATTTTATGAGTCCCTCCTAACCTCTCTTATTAGGATCCGATGAACTAGGCATTCTCCTCTAACATGAGATCATAAAAGCCATTAGTAGAATTTATTCAAGACATATTGCCCACTCTTTGTTTCGTTTCCACTTCCTATTTTCGGTACTACTTAGAACTATATAACCAATTGGAATTCAGTCTCTGCAATCCACTGGTAAATTACAGCGGGTGATTGAAAACATGGCAGATGGAGGGCTTTTATTAGCCAATGTGGAACACGTACAGTGGCGGAGATGTGTGGTTGGAGGTGGCAATTGGAAATCTTATTTTCTTTTCTTCTTTCGAAATTGATGCTTTTGTGACAAGAAATGAAAATCGGTTTTATGAAAGTTGGGATGGGTAAATTGAGTCTCATGATTCAGTTTTAGTCCTTATTTTATCAATTTTCAGATTTCAACAATTCTCAATAAGTGAACTTACTATAAGTTGCTAAGTCTAATATTTCGTGCAGATTTTCTTGCAAATTTGTGGGAGAAAAAAATTGGGGGACCGCACAACACACAATATTTCTAGGTGTCCAAAATTAGTTAAAATTAACCTATTTTCATATTAAGTGATACGATTAATTTAACATTTTGGTTCTTTTATTTGTTAAATATTCTGACTCAAAATTCTCAAGGACTGAAACTGCCAGACATTCCGAAATGAATCAAAATCTCCGTGCATATTCAGTGCCTATTTTATGGGCGGCCGCTCATGGCGCAATATTTTTGGGGGCCAAAAATAACAAATCAATCAATTGTTTTACATTAAAAATTAAGTTAGATTCTAATTTTATATTTTAGGAGCCCCTCCTTACCTTTATTATTAATATCTGACGAACTAAGCCTTCTCCTCTGACATGAGATCATAAAGCCATTAGTAAAAGTTATTCATGACATAATGTCTACTCTTTGTTTCATATCCTCTTCCTATTTTCAGTACTACTTAGAACTATATGACCAATTAGAATTCAGCCTCTGCAATCCAACAGTAAATGATAGTGAATGACAGCAAACGTGACAAATGGCGGGATTTTATTAGCCAGTGTGCAGCACGTACGGTGGCAGAGATGTGGGGTTGGAGGTGGTGGTGGGAAGTCTTGTTTTCTTCTTTTTTTTCTTTTCAGATTGATGCTTTTGTTACAAGAAATGAAAAGCTGTTTTATGAAGGCTGGGATGGATAAATTGAGTCACTTGATTCAGTAATAATCCTCATTTTATCAATTTTCACACTTCAACAACTCTCAATAAGTGAACTTACTAAAAGTGGTTGAGTCGAATATTTTGTACAGATTTCGTTGCATTTTTGTGGGATGGAAAAATTAGGGGACTGTTCAACGCACAATATTTCTAGATGTCCAAAATTATTAAACATTAACCTATTTTTATATTAAGTGATACGAGTAATTTAATATTTTTATATTTTTATTTGTTTGATTTTCACATTTCAAAATTCTCAAGGAGTGAAACTACTGAAAATTCCAAAATGAATCGAATTATCCAAGCATATTCAGGGCCTATTTTATCGGTGGCCCCTCATTGCACAATATTTCCAGGGCCAAAAACAAATCATTCAACTGTTTTTATATTTTGATTAATTTAATTTTAAGTTAGATTCTTATTTTATATTTTAGGAGCCCCTCCTTACCTCTCTTATTAGGATTTGATGAACTAGGCCATCTCCTCTAACATGAGATCAAAAAGCCATTAGTAAAAATGATTCATAACATAATACCCAAAAATGTATTATTTATTACACATCGGTCCAATAGATTAAATTATTGTACGTTATTGAATGTCGAATATTAATGTACGCCCTTTTCTTGTTCTTGATGGGCTCAACAAATGCTTCTTCCCCTTTTGGAATAACTTATTACCCAGCTCCCATGCGTTTGGATCGATATTCTTAAACCCCTATAGCATATCAAATTGCAACACCAAAGTGTATAAATAATTAAAACCCTATTTATGTAGAATAAACATAGAAAACATGCACATGCGCTTTTATATAAATATTTTATTACATAGTTTCAATTTCTAGCAGAAAAAAAGAAATATTGTTGTGCCCGAAATGCATGGGAAGAAGTTCCTAAGAGAAATGGTAGTGATCCCAAATTATAAACTTGCAGCCATTTGCTTGGGCTCCATGAAATGCTGGAGTTCATCGCGGGATCATCTACAATTTTGTTAATTTCTTCTGGGAAAAGCTGTGGGCTGAGGCCGTAAGTGATTCCTCCGTCGATGCCGCTTGTGCCGAGACTCGTAACTGCAGGTTCGTATCCACCATTATCCATGGAGAAATGGAAATTATTGAAGCGAAATGAGGTGATAATTACTTAATGGATTTAAGGAAGCATCCAATGTTAATATAATAAAAGGATTCAAATTATTGCTGAAGTCGTGCAGTGAATGTAATCAATGAAATTTATCACTTGCATCCACAATTAATTTGAGAGACACATATGCTTCCTAATTTAGATTTAAAAATATCACCATTAAATTTATCATTTGCAGATCATAGAACTCGCCGCTGCCGTTGAAACCGTTGCCGGAACTAAGATTTACGAAAGGCTCCTCCTCATCGATGAAGATCAAATGCTCCTCCTTCACCACATTTCATCCGGCTCTCAAAGAGCGTGAATTAAAATCCAAGGCTACGCTCAGATTTTTAATTATTGTTGGGGTTTTAAAAATTGGTGTTTTCGCAGTAAAAATAAAAGGGAATTGAATGTTGGGATGGGTAAATTGACTGAATTCATTCAGTGATAGTTCTCGTTTATCCATTTTCACATTTCAACAATTCTCAATAAGTGAACTTACCATAAGTTGTTCAGTCTAATATTATGTGCTGATTTCATTGCAGTTTTGTGAGTGGGCAAAATTGGGGGACCGCTCAACGCATAATAATTCAAGGGGTCCAAAATTAGTAAACATTGGCCTATATTTACATCAAATGATACGATTATTTTAATCTTCTGGTTCTTTTATTTTGTTAAATTTTCATACTTTAAAATTCTAAGGAGTGAAACTGCTGGAAATCCCGAAATGAATCAAATTCCCCGTGCATATTCAGTGCATATTTTATGGGCAGCCGCTCATTGCACAATATTTTGGAGCGGCAAAAATTACAATCATTCAACTGTTTTACATTATATTTTTAAAAAAATTTAAGTTAGATTCTAATTTTCTTTAGGAGACCCTCCTTAACTTTCTTATTTGAATCCTTTGAACTAGGCTTTCTCCTCTGACATGAGATCATAAAGCCATTAGTAAAAGTTATTCATGACATAATGTCCACTCTTTGTTTCATTTCCACTTCCTATTTTCTTTAATGCTCAGAACTATATAACCAATTAGAAATCAGCCTCAGTAATCCACACTTAAAATACAGTGCATGACCGCAAACACGACAGATGGCAGGCTTTTATTAGCCAGTGTGGAGCACGTACAGTGGCCGAGATGTGGGATTGGAGGTAGCGGTGGGAAATATTTTTTTTCTTTTTTCATTTGAGATTGATGCTTTTGTGGCAAGAAATGAAAAGTTGTTGTATGAAGGTTGGGATGGGTAAATTGATTCACTTGATTCAGTGATAGTCCTTATTTTATCAATTTTCACATTTCAACAATTCTCAATAAGTGAACTGACTATAAGTCATTGAGTCGAATATTTCGTGTAGATTTCATTACGGTTTTGTGGGATGGAAAAATTAGGGGACCACGCAACGCACAATATTTCTAAGTGTCCAAAATTATTAACATTAAACTATTTTTATATTAAGTGATATTATTAGTTTAATATTTTGGTTCTTTTATTTGTTAAAATATTCATATTTCAAAACTTTCAATGAGTGAATTTACTGGAATTTCCAAAATGAATCAAATTCTTTGTGCATATTCAGTGCCTATTTTATGGGCAGCCGCTCATTGCACAATATTTCCGGGGTCTAAAAATTACAAATCATTCAATTGTTTTATATTATGTTTTATTTTTATTTTTAAGTATATTCTAATTTTATGTTTTAGGAATCCCTCCTTACCTCCCTTATTCGGATCCGGTGAACTTGACCTTCTCCTATGACATGAGATCATAAAGCCATTGTTAAAATTTATTCATGACATAATGCCCACTCTCAGTTTCATTTCCACTTCCTATTTTCAGTACTCCGTAGAACTATATAATCAATTAGAATTTAGAAATCAGCCTCTACAATCCACTCGTGAAGGATAGTGTGTGACTGCAAGACAATGTGGAGCATGTACAGTGGCGGAGATGTGGGGTTGGAGGTGGCGGTGGGAAATCTTGTTTTCTTTTTTTATATTTCGAAATTGATGCTTTTGTGACAAGAAATTAAAAGCTAGTTTATAAAGGTTGGGATGGGTAAATTGAGTAACTCGATTAATTTATATTCCTAATTTTATCAATTTTCAGATTTCAACAATTCTCAATAAGTGAACTCACTATAAGTCGTTTGGTCTAATATTTCGTCCTGATTTCGTTGCGGTTTTATGGGACGGAAAAATTAGGGGACTGCTCAATGCACAATATTTTTAGGTGTCCAAAATTAGTAAACATTAACCTATTTTTATATTAAGTGATATGATTAATTTAATAATTTGGTTCTTTTATTTTTTAAAATTTCATATTTCTAAATTCTCAAGGAGTGAAGCTACTAGAAATTTTCAAATGAATTGAAATCTTTGTGCATATTCAGTGCCTATTTTATTGGCGGCCGCTCATTGCACAATATTTCCAGGGGCCAAAAATTACAAATCATTCAACTGTTTATATTATGTTTTAAAAAAATTTAAGTTAGGTTCTAATTTTATGTTTTATGAGTCCCTCCTTACCATTCTTATTAGAATCCGATAAACCAGGCCATCTCATGTGACATGAGATCATACAACCATTAGTAAAAGTTATTCATGACATAATAGATTACATTGTATTACGTTATTATATTTTCATCATTAATTTACGTCTTGTTCTTGTTCTTAATGTACCTCAAAAATAGGCCTCTTCCCCTTTTGGAATAACTTATTGCCCAACTCCCATGCGTTTGGATCGATCATCTTAAACCCCTATCGTGTATCAAATTATAACACCAAAAGTTGTTTAAGTGTATAAATAATTAAAACCATATTTTATGCAAAATAAACATAGAAAACAAACATATACACACTTTTATATTTTAGGTTCTTACACAGGAGTCGATTTCTCACGGAAAACAAGAAAAATTGTTGTGCCCAAAATGCATGGGAAGAAGTTCCTCAGAGAAATGGTTATGATCCCAAAATATAAATCCGCAGCCATTTTCTTGGGCTCCATGAAATGATGGAGTTCATCGTGGTATCGTCTACAATTTTGTACATTTCCTTTGGGAACGGCTATGCGCTCAGGCTGTCACAAATTCCTCCATTGATGCCGCTTGTGTCGGGACTCGTAACTGCTGGTTTGTATCCACCGTTATCCATGTAGAAATTGAAATTATTGAAGCGGAATGGGCGGTAGAATTATTTTATGAATTTAAGGAAGCATCCAATGCTAATATAATATAAGGATTCAAATTATTACGGAAGTCATGCAGTGAATGTAATCAATAAACTTTATCACTTGTATGCACAATTAATCTGAGAGACATATATGATTTCTAATTTAGATTTAAAAATATCCCTTTTAAATAACTTCGTGCAGATTTTGTTGATGTTTTGTGAGAGGGAAAAATTAAGGGACCGCTGAACGCACAATATTTCTAGGTGTCCAAAATTAATAAAATTTATCCTACTTTTATATTAAGTGATACGATTAATTTAATATTTTGGTTTTTCTATTTGTTAAATTTTTTGAATTCAAAATTCTCAAGGAGTGAAACTTCTGGACGTGCCAAAATGAATCAAATTCTCCGTGCATATTCAGTGCCTATTTTATGGGGGGCCGCTCATTGCACAGTATTTTCGAAGGCCAAAAATTGCAAATCATTCAACTCTTTTAAGTTATGTTTTAAAAAAAATTTATTTAGATTCTAATTTTAGGTTTTAGGAGCCCCTCCTTACCACAATTATTAGGATCCGATGAACTAGGCCTTCTCCTCTAACATGAGATCATACATCCATTAGTAAAAGTTATTCATGACATAATGCCCACTCTCTGTTTTGTTTCCACTTCCTATTTTCAGTATTGCTTAGAACTATATAACCAATTAGAATTCGGTCTCTGCAATCCACACGTAAAAGACAACGCATGACCGGAGACACGATAGATGGTGGGCTTTTATCAGCCAGTGTGGAGCATGTACAGTGGCGGAGATGTGGGGTTGGAGATGGCGGTGGGAAATCTTCTTTTCTTTTTTATATCAAAATTTATGCTTTTCTAACAGGAAATGAAAATCGATTTTATGAAGGTTGGGATGGATAAATTGAGTCACATGATTTAGTTTTAGTCCATATTTTATCAATTTTCACATTTCAACAATTTTCAATAAATGAACTTACCGTAAGTTGTTGAATTGAAAATTTTGTGCAGATTTCATTGTAGATTTGTGGGAGGGAAAAATTAGGGGACCGCTCAACACACAATATTTCTAGGTATCCAAAATTAGTAAAAATTAACCTATTTTCACATTAAGTGATACGATTAATTTAATATTTTGATTCTTTTTTTAATTTTCAGATTTCAAAATTCTCAAGGAATGAAACTGCTGGATATTCCGAAATGAATGAGATTCTCCGTGCACATTTAGTGCCTATTTTATTTGATTCTTTTTTTAATTTTCAGATTTCAAAATTCTCAAGGAATGAAACTGTTGGATATTCCGAAGTGAATGAGATTCTCCGTGCACATTTAGTGCCTATTTTATGGGCGGCCGCTCATTGCAAAATATTTTTGAGGGCCAAAACTAACAAATCATTCAATTGTTTTATATTATGTTTTTAAAAAAAAATTAAGTTAGATTCTAATTTTATAGCCCCTCCTTACCTTTCTTATTCATATATGATGAACTAGGCCTTCTCCTCTGACACGAGATCATAAAAGCCATTATTAAAAGTTATTTATGACATAATTTCCATACTTTGTTTCATTTGCACTTCCTATTTTCAGTACTTCCTCGAACTATAAAACCAATTAGAATTCAGCATCTACAATCCACTCGTAAAGGACAGTGCGTAATCGCAAACGCGACAGATGACGGGCTTTTACTAGACAATGTAGAGCACGTACAGTGGCAGAGATGTGGGGTTGGAGGTGGTAGTGGGAAATATTATTTTCTTTTTATTTCAAAATTGATGCTTTTGTGACAATAAATGAAAATCTGTTTTATGAAGGCTGAGATGGGTGAATTGAGTCACTTGATTTAGTTTTAGTCCTTATTTTATCAATTTTCACATTTCAACATTTCTCAATAAGTGAACTTAATATAAGTTGTTTAGTCGAATATTTCGTGCAGATTTCGTAGCAGATTTGTGGGAGGGCAAAATAAGGGGACCGCTCAACGCACAATCTTTCTAGGTGTCCAAAATTAGTAAACATTAACCTATTTTCATATTTAATGATATGATTAATTTAATATTTTGGTTCTTTTATTTGTTAAATTTTCAGATTTCAAAATTCTCAAGGAGTGAAACTGTCGGATATTCCTTAATGAATTGAATTCTCCGTGCATATTCATTGCCTATTTTATGGGCGGCCGCTCATTGCACAATAATTTCAGGGGCCAAAAATAATAAGTCATACAATTGTTTTATAATATGTCTTTTTTAAAATTTTAAGTTAGATTCTAATTTTATGTTTTAGGAGCCCCTCCTAACCTTTCTTATTAAGATCCAAAAAACGATTCCTTCTCCTCTGACATGAGATCATAAAGCAATTAGTAAAAGTTATTCATGACATAATGGCCATACTTTGTTTCTTTTCTACTCTCTATTTTCAGTACTTCTTCGAACTATATAACCAATTAGAATTCAGCCTCTGCAATCCACTCGTAAAGGAAAGTGCGTAATCATAAACGCGACAGATGGTGCCCTTTTTTAGACAGTGTAGAGCACGTACAATGGTGGAGATGTGGGGTTGGAGGTGGTGGTGGGAAATCTTGATTTCATTTTTTATTTTGAAATTGATGCTTTTGTGACAATAAATAAAAATCGGTTTTATGAAGGTTGGCATGGGAGAATTGAGTCACATGATTCAGTTTTAGTCCTTATTTTATCATTTTTCACATTTAAAAATTTCTCAATAAGTGAACTTATAATAAGTTGCTGAGTCGAATATTTCAAACAGATTTCGTAGCAGATTTGTGGGAGGGCAAAAATAAGGGGACCGATCAACGCACAATATTTCTAGGTGTCCAAAATTAGAAAACATTAACCTATTTTCATATTAAGTGATACGATGAATTTTATATTTTGGTTCTTTTATTTGTTTAATTTTCAGATTTCAAAATTCTCAAGGAGTGAAACTGTCGGATATTCCGAAATGAATTGAATTCTCCGTGCATATTCATTGCCTATTTTATTGTCGGCCGCTCATTGCACAACATTTTCAGGGGCCAAAAATAATAAATCATTCAATTGTCTTATATTATGTTTTTAAAAATGTTAAGTTAGATTCTAATTTTATATTTTAGGAACCCCTCCTTACCTTTCTTATTAAGATCCTATGAACTATTCTTTCTTCTCTGACATGAGATTATAAAGCCATTAGTAAAAGTTATTCATGACATAATGCCCACTATTTCATTTCCACTTCCTAATTTATGTACTCCTCGTAACTATATAACCAATTAGAATTAACCCTCTGCAATCCACTCGCAAAGGATAGTTCATGACCAAAAATGCAACAGATGGCGGACTTTTATTAGCCAGTATTGAGCACGTACAGTGGTGGAGATGTGGGGTTGGAGGTGGCCATGGGAAATTTTGTTTTTTTATTTCGAAATTGATGCTTTTGTGACAAGAAATGAAAATCGGTTTTATGAAGGTTGGGATGGGTAAATTGAATCACATGATTCGGTTTTGGTCCCTAAATTATCAATTTTCAAATTTCAACAATTCTCAATATGTGAACTTACTGTAAGTTGTTGAGTTGAATATTTCATGCAGATTTCGTTACAGATTTGTGGGAGGAAAAAATTAGGGTACCGCTAAACTCGGACAATATTTCTTAGGGTCCAAAATTAGTAAACATTAACCGATTTTCATATTAAGTGATATGATGAATTTAATATATTGGTTCTTTTATTTGTAAATTTTAAGTTTTCAAAATTCTCAAAGAGTGAAACTGCCGGACATTTCAAAATGAATCGAAATCTCCGTGCATATTCAGTGTCTATTTCATGGGCAGCCGCTCATTGCACAATTTTTTTGGGGTCCAAAAAAAGAAATTATTCAATTGTTTTATATTATGTTTTTTTTAAAAAAATTATGTTAGATTCTAATTTTAAATTTTAGGAGCCCCTCCTTACCTTTGTTATTAAGAAACGATGAACTAGGCCTTATCCTCTGACATGAGATCATCAACCCAATAGTAAAAGTTATTCAAAACATAATGCCCACTCTTTGGTTCATTTCCTCTTCCTATTTTCAGTACTACGTAACTATATAACCAATTAGAATTCAGCCTCTGTAATCCACTAGCAAAAGACAGTGTGTGACCGCAAACGCGACAGGTGGCGGCTTTTATTAGCCAGTGTGGAGCACGAACAGTGGCGGAGATGTGGGGTTGGAGGTGGCAGTGGGAAGTCTTTTTTTCTTTTTGTTTCTTTCCAGATTGATGCTTTTGTGACAAGAATTGAAAAGCTGTTTTATGAAGGATGGGATGGGTAAATTGAGTCACTTGATTCAATTTAAGTCCTTGATTTATCAACTTTCACATTTCAACAATTCTCAATATGTGAACTTACTATAAGTCATTGAGTCAAATATTTCGTGCATATTTCGTTGCATTTTTGTGGAAGAGAAAATTAGGGAACCGCTCAAAGCACAATATTTCTCGGTGTCCAAAATTAGTAAAAATTAACCTATTTTCATATTAAGTGATAGGATTAAATTAATATTTTGGTTCTTTTATTTGTTAAATTTTGTGATTTCAAAATTCTCGAGTAGTTAAACTTCTGGATATTCCGAAATGAATCAAATTGTTAGTGCATATTCATTGCCTATTTAATGGGCGAACGCTCATAGCACAATTTTTCCGGAGGCTAAAAATAACAAATCATTCAACTGTTTTATATTTTGTTTTGTAAAAATATTAAGTTAGATTCTAATTTTTATATTATAGGAATCCCTCCTTACCTTTCTTATTAAGATCCGATGAACTAGGTCTTCTCCTCTGACATGAGATCATAAAGCTATTAGTAAAAGTTATTCATGATAATGCCAACTCTTTGTTTCATTTCCACTTCCTATTTTCAGTATTGCTCAGAACTATATAACCAATTAGAATTCAGCCACTGCAATCCACTCATAAAGGACACAGTTTGATCGCAAACGCGACAGATGGAGGGCTTTTATTAGCAAGTGTGGAGCACGTACAGTGGCGGGGATGAAAGGTTGCAGGCGGCGGTGGGAAATATTCTTTCCTTTTTTATTTCAAATTGATGCTTTTGTGACAGGAACTAAAAATTGGTTTTAGGAAGGCTGGGATGGGTGAATTAAGTCACGTGATTAAGTTTTCATCCTTATTTTATTAATTTTCACATTTCAACAATTCTCAATAACTGAACTTACTATAAGTTGTTGAGTCGAATATTTTGTGCAGATTTTGTTACAAATTTGTCAGAGGACAAAATTAGGGGACTGCGAAACATGCACTATATTTCTTGTGAAAAATAAGTAAACATTAACCGATTTTCATATTAAGTGATACGATGAATTTAATATATTGGTTCTTTTATTTGTTAAATTTTTAGATTTCAAAATTCTCAAAGAGTAAAACTACCGAACATTCCAAAATAAATTGAAATCTCCGTGCATATTCAGTGCCTATTTCATGGGCAGCCGCTCATTGCACAATTTTTTGGGGGCCAAAACTAACAAACCATTCAATTGTTTTATATTATGTTTAAAATAATTAAGTTAGATTCTAATTTTATATTTTAAAAGCCCGTTCTTACCTTTCTTAATATGATGCGATGAACTAGGCCTTCTCCTCTGACATGAGATCACAAAGCCTTTAGTAAAGGTTATTCATAACATAATGCTCATACTTTTTCATTTCTACTTCCTATTTTTAGTACTGCTCCGAACTATATAACCAATTAGAATTCAGCCTCTGCAATCCACTCATACATGATAGTGCGTAATCACAAATGCGACAGATGGCGGGCTTTTATTAGCCCATGTAGAACACGTACAGTGGCGGAGATTTGGGATTGGAGGTGGTAGTGGGAAATCTTGTTTTCTTTTTTTAAATTTTGAAATTGATGCATTTGTGACAATAAATGAAAATCGGTTTTATCACAGTTGGGATGGGTGAATTGAGTCACATGATTCAGTTTTAGTCCTTATTTTATCAATTTTCACATTTCAAAAATTCTCAATAGGTGAACTTTATATAAGTTGTTATGTCGAATATTTCGTGCAAATTTCGTAGCAGATTTGTGGAAGGGAAAATAAGGGGACCGCTCAACGCACAATATTTCTAGGTGTCTAAAATAGTAAACATTAACCTATTTTCATATTTAGTGATACGATGAATATAATATTTTGGTTCTTTTATTTGGTAAATTTTCATATTTCAAAATTCTTAAGGTGTGGAACTGTCAGATATTCCGAAATGAATTGAATTCTTCGTGGATATGCATGGACTATTTTATGGGCGGCCGCTCAGTGCACAATATTTTCAAGGGCAAAAAATAATAAATCATTCAATTGTTTTATATTATGTCTTTTTAAAATTTTTAAGTTGGATTCTACTTTTATATTTTAGGAGCCCCTCCTTACCTTTCTTATTAAGATCTGATGAACTTGTCCTTCTCCTCTGACATGAGATCATAAAGCCATTACTAAAAGTTATACATGACATAATGCCAACTATTTCATTTTAACTTTTTATTTTACGTACTGGTTAGAAATATATAACCAATTAGAATTCAGCCTCTGCAATCCACTCGTAAAGGATAGTGCATGAGCGGAAATGCTACAGATGCCGGATTTTTATTAGCCAATGTTGGGCACGTTCAGTGGTTTAGATGTGGGGTTGGAGGTGGCGGTGGGAAATCTCGTTTTCTTTTTTCTTTTGAAATTGATGCTTTTGTGACAAGAAATGAAAATCGGTTATATGATGGTTGGGTTGGGTAAATTAAATCACATGATTCAGTTTTAGTCGTTTATTTATCAATTTTCACCTTTCAACAATTCTCAATAAGTGAAATTACTATAATTTGTTAAGTCGAATATTTCATGTGAATTTCTTTATAGAGTTGTGGGAGGGAAATATTAGGGGACTGCTAAACAAGCACAATATTTCTTGGCGTCCAAAGTTAGTAAATATTAACAGATTTTCATATTAAGTGATTCGATGAATTTAATATATTGTTTCTTTTATTTGTTAAATTTTTAGAATTCTAAATTCTAAAAGTGTGAAACTGTCGAACATTCCAAAATGAATTGAATTCTCCGTGCATATTCAGTGCCTATTTTATGGGCGGCCGCTCATTGCACAATATTTTCGGGAGAAAAAAATAACAAATCATTCAAATTTTTTAAATTATGTTTTTTTAAAAATTTATGTTAGATTCTAATTATATATTTTAGGAGCACCCCTACCTTTCTTATTAAGATCTGATGAACTAGACCTTCTCCTCTGACATGAGATCATAAAGTCATTAGTAAAAGTTATTCATGATATAATTCCCACTCTTTGTTTCATTTCCTCTTCCTATTTTCCGTACTACTCATAACTATATAACCAATTAGAATTCAACCTCTGCAATCCAGCAGTAAAGGATAGTGCATGACAGCAAACGCGACAGATGGAGGACATTTATTAGCCAATGTGTAGCACGTACAGTGGCGGAGATGTGGGGTTGGAGGTGGTGGTGGGAAGTCTTTTTTTCTTCTTTTTTTCCAGATTGATGCTTTTAATACAAGAAATGAAAAGTTGTTTTATGAAGGCTGAGATGGATAAATTGAGTCACTTGATTCAATTTAAGTCTTTATTTATCTGCTTTCATATTTCAACAATTCTCAATAAGTGAACTTACTCTAAGTCTTTGAGTCGAATATTTCGTGCAGATTTCATTGCAGTTTTGTGGAAGGGAAAAATTAGGGGACCGCTCAGTGCACAATATTTCTAGGTGTCCAAAATTAGTAACCATTAACTTATTTTCATATTAAGTGATATGATTAATTTAATATTTTGGATCTTTTATTTGTTAAAATTTCTGATTTCAAAATTCTCAAGGAGTGAGACTATTAGATATTCCTAAATGAATCAATTTTTTCGTGAATATTCAATGCCTATTTAATGGGCGGCCGCTCATTGCGCAATTTTTCCGTGGGCCAAAATTAACAAATCATTCAACTGTTTTATAATATGTTTTAAAAAAAATTAAGTTAGGTTCTAATTTTATATTTTAGGAATCCCTCCTTACCTTTCTTATTAATATCCGATGAATTATGTCTTCTCCTCTGACATGAGATGATAAAGGCATTAGTAAAAATTATTTATGACATAATGCTCACTCTTTGTTTCATTTCCACTTCCTATTTTAAGTATTGCTCATAACTATATAACCAATATGAATTTAGCCTTTGAAATCCACTTGTGAAGGACAGCGCATGATCGAAAATGTGACATATAATGGGCTTTTATGTGCCAGTGTGGAGCACGTACAGTGACAGAGTTGGGGGGTTGGAGGTGGCAATCGGAAGTCTTGTTTTCTCTTTTTTCTTTCAAGATTGATTCTTTTGTGACAAGAAATGAAAAGCTGTTTGATGAAGGTTGGGATGGGTAAATTGAATCACTTGATTCAGTAATAGTCCTCATTTTATCAATTTTCACACCTCAACAACTCTCAATAAGTGAACATACTATAAGTCGTTGAGTCGAATATTTCATACAGATTTCGTTGCATTTTAGTGGGATGGAAAAATTAGGGGACTGTTCAACGCACAATATTTCTAGGCGTCCAAAATTATTAAACATTAACCTATTTTTATATTAAGTGATACGATTAATTTAATGTTTTTGTATTTTTATTTGTTTGATTTTCATATTTCAAAATTCTCAAGGAGTGAAACTACTGAAAATTCCAAAATAAATCAAATTCTCCGTTCATATTCAGGGCCTATTTTATCAGTGGTCGCTCATTGCACAATATTTCCAGGGCCAAAAATTACAAATCATTCAACTGTTTTATATTTTGATTAATTTAATTTTAAGTTAGATTCTGATTTTATATTTTAGGAGCCCCTCCTTACCTCTCTTATTAGGATTTGATGAACTGGGCCATCTCCTCTAACATGAGATCAATAAGCCATTAGTAAAAATGATTCATAACATAATACCCAAAAATGTATTATTTGTTACACATTGATCCACGGTCTCCTATAGATTAAATTATTGCACGTTACTGAATGTCGAATATTAATGTACGTCCTTTTTTTGTTTTTGATAGGCTTATCAAATGTTTCTTCCCCTTTTGGAATAACTTATTACCCAGCTCCCATGCGTTTGGATCGATATTCTTAAACCCTTATAGCATATCAAATTGCAACACCAAAGTGTATAAATAATTAAAACCCTATTTATGTAGAATAAACATAGAAAACATGCACATGCGCTTTTATATAAATATTTTATTACATAGTTTCAATTTCTAGCAGAAAAAAAGAAATATTGTTGTGCCCGAAATGCATGGGAAGAAGTTCCTAAGAGAAATGGTAGTGATCCCAAATTATAAACTTGCAGCCATTTGCTTGGGCTCCATGAAATGCTGGAGTTCATCGCGGGATCATCTACAATTTTGTTAATTTCTTCTGGGAAAAGCTGTGGGCTGAGGCCGTAAGTGATTCCTCCGTCGATGCCGCTTGTGCCGAGACTCGTAACTGCAGGTTCGTATCCACCATTATCCATGGAGAAATGGAAATTATTGAAGCGAAATGAGGTGAGAATTACTTGATGGATTTAAGGAAGCATCCAATGTTAATACAATAAAAGGATTCAAATTATTGCTAAAGTCGTGCAGTGAATGGAATCAATGAAATTTATCACTTGCATCCACAATTAATTTGAGAGACACATATGCTTTCTAATTTAGATTTAAAAATATCACCATTAAATTTATCACTTGCAGATCATAGAACTCGCCGCTGCTGTTCATGCCGCTGCCGGAACTAAGATTTACGAAAGGGTCCTCCTCATCGATGAAGATCAAATGTTCCTCCTTCACCACATTTCATCCAGCTCTCAAAAAAGATGAACTGAAATCCAAGGCTACGCTCAGATTTTTAATTTTGTTGGGGTGTTAAAAATTGGAGTTTTCGCAGTAAAAGTAAAGGGGGATTGAACGTTGGGATGGGTAAATTGACTGAATTCATTCAGTGATAGTTCTTATTTTATCCATTTTCACATTTCAACAATTCTCAATAAGTGAACTTACCATAATTTGTTCAGTCTAATATTCTGTGCAGATTTCATTGCATTTTTATGGGTGGGAAAAATTGGGGGACCGCTCAACAAACAATATTTCAAGGGGTCCAAAATTAGTAAACATTGGCCTATTTTTACATTAAATGATACGATTAATTTAATATTTTGGTTCTTTTATTTTTTAAATTTTCATACTTTAAAATTCTCAAGGAGTGAAACTACTAGAAATCCCGAAATGAATCAAATTCCCCGTGCATATTCAGTGCCCATTTTATGGGCAGCAGCTCATTGCACAATATTTCGGAGGGGCAAAAATTACAATCATTCAACTGTTTTACATTATGTTTTTTAATTTTTAAGTTAGATTCTAATTTAATTTTTTTAGGAGACCCTCCTTAACTTTCTTATTTGGATCCTTTGAATTAGGCTTTCTCCTCTAACATGAGATTATAAAGCCATTAGTAAAAGTTATTCATGACATAATGTCCACTCTTTGTTTCGTTTCCACTTCCTATTTTCTTTACTACTCAGAACTATGTAACCAATTAGAATTCAGCCTTAGTAATCAACACGTAAAATACAGTGCATGACCGCAAACACGACAGATGGTGCCCTTTTATTAGCCAGTGTGGAGCACGTACAGTGGCCGAGATATGGGATTGGAGGTGGCGGTGGGAAATTTTGTTTTCTTTTTTCTTTTGAGATTGATGCTTTTGTGGAAAGAAATGAAAAGTTGTTTTATGAAGATTGGGATGGGTAAATCGAGTCACTTAATTCAGTGATAGTCTTTATTTTATCAATTTTCACATTTCAACAATTGTCAATAAGTGAACTGACTATAAGTCATTGAGTCGAATATTTGTGTAGATTTCATTGCGGTTTTGTCGGATGGAAAAATTAGGGGACCGCGCAACGCACAATATTTCTAAGTGTCCAAAAATATTAACATTAAACTATTTTTATATTAAGTGATATTATTAGTTTAATATTTTGGTTCTTTTATTTGTTAAAATATTAAAATTTCAAAACTATAAAAGAGTGAAACTACTAGAGATTCCAAAATGAATCAAATTCTTCGTGCATATTCAGTGCCTATTTTATGGGCGGCCGCTCATTGCATAATATTTCTGGGGTCCAAAAATTACAAATCATTCAACTGTTTTATATTATGTTTTTTTTATTTTTAAATAGATTCTAATTTTATGTTTTAGGAGTCCCTCCTTACCTCTCTTATTCAGATCTGGTGAACTAGGCCTTCTCCTCTGACTTGAGATCATAAAGCCCTTGTTAAAATTTATTCATGACATAATGCCCACTCTCAGTTTCGTTTTCACTTCCTATTTTCAGTACTTCTTAGAATTATATAACCAATTAAAATTCATCCACTGCAATCCACTCATAAAGGATAGTGTGTGACCGCAAGCCAATGTGGAGCATGTACGGTGGCGGAGATGTGGGGTTGGAGGTGGCAGTGGGAAATCTTGTTTTCTTTTTTCTTTCGAAATTGATGCTTTTATGACAAGAAATTAAAAGCTAGTTTATGAAGGTTGGGATGGGTAAATTGAGTAGCTTGATTCCGTTATATTCCTAATTTTATCGATTTTCACATTTCAACGATTAGCAATAAGTGAACCTACTATAAGTTGTTGAGTCGAATATTCCATGCAGATTTCGTTACAGATTTGTGGGAGGTCAAAATTGGAGATCGCTCAACGCAAAATATTACTAGGTGACCAAATTTATAAAACACTTGCCTATTTTAACATTAAGTGATCCGGCAAATTTAATATTTTGGTTCTTTTATTAAGTGAACCTGCTGGATATTCCAAAATGTATCAAATTCTCCGTGCATATTCAGTACCTATTTTATGGGTGGCCACTCATTGCAAAATATTTTCGGGGGCCAGAAATTACAAATCATTCAACTATTTTATTTTTATTTAAAATATATAAATTTAGATTCTAATTTTATGTTTTGGGAACCTCTCTTCGCCTTTCTTATTTAGGATCTGATGAACTAGGACATCTCCTCTGACATGTGATCATAAAGCCATTAGTAAAAGTTATTCATGACATCATGCCCATTCTTTGTTTCGTTTCCATTTCCAATTTTCAGTACTGCTCAGAACTATCTAACCAATTAGAATTCAGCCTCGGTAATCCACTTGTAAACGAAAACGCGTGACCACAAACATGGAAGATGGCTGGCTTTTATTAGCTAGTGTGGAGCACGTGCAGTGGCAGAGATGTGGGATTGGAGGTGGCGGTGGGAAATATTTTTTCTTTTTTTCTTTCGAGATTGATGCTTTTGTGACAAGAAATGAAAAAATGTTTTATGAAGGTTAGGATGGGTAAATTGAGTCAATTAATTCAGTGATAGTCCTTATTTTATCAATTTTCACATTTCAACAATTCTCAATAAGTGAACTCACTATAAGTCGTTTAGTCTAATATTTCGTGTTGATTTCGTTGCGGTTTTATGGGAAGGGAAAATTAGGGGACTGCTCAATGCACAATATTTCTAGGTCTCCAAAATTAGTAAACATTAAGCTATTTTTATATTAAGTGATATGATTAATTTAATATTTTGGTTCTTTTATTTTTAAAATTTTCATATTTCAAAATTCTCAAGGAGTGAAACTACTAGAAATTTTGAAATGAATCGAATTCTTTGTGCATATTCAGTGCCTATTTTATGGGCGGCCGCTCATTGCACAATATTTCCGAGGGCCAAAAATTACAAATCATTCAACTATATATATTATGTTTTTAAAAAATTTAAGTTAAGTTCTAATTTTATGTTTTAGGAGTCCCTCCTTACCGGTCTTATTAGGATCCGATGAACTAGGCCTCCTCATTTGACATGAGATCATACAAACATTAGTAAAAGTTAATCATAACATAATAGATTACATTGTAGTACATTATTATATTTTCATCATTAATTTACGTCTTGTTCTTGTTCTTAATGTACCTCAAAAATAGACCTCTTCCTCTTTTGGAATAACTTATTGCCCAACTCCCATGCGTTTGGATCGATCATCTTAAACCCCTAAGTATATCAAATTATGACACCAAAAGTTTTTTAAGTATATAAACATTTTAAACCATCTTTTATGCAAAATAAACATAGAAAACAAACATATACACACTTTTATATTTTAGGTTCTTACACAAGAGTCGATTTCTCACGGAAAACAAGAAAAATTGTTATGCCCAAAATGCATGGGAAGAAGTTCCTCAGAGAAATGGTGGTGATCCCAAATTATAAATCCGTAGCCATTTTCTTGGGCTCCATGAAATGATGGAGTTCATTGCGGCATCGTCTACAATTTTGTACATTTTCTTTGGGAATGGCTGTTGGCTCAGGCCGTCACTAATTCCTCCGTCGATGCCGCTTGTGTTAGGACTCATAACTTCTGGTTTGTATCCACCGTTATCCATGGAGAAATGAAAATTATTGTAGCGGAATGGGCAGGAGAATTATTTGATGGATTTAAGGAAGCATCCTATGCTAATATAATAGAAGGATTCAAATTATTGTTGAAGTCATGCAGTGAATGTAATCAATGAACTTTATCACTTGTATGCACAATTAATCTGAGAGACATATATGATTCCTAATTCATATTTAAAAATATCACTTTTAAATAACTTCCTTGCGGATCATAGAACTCGCCGCTACCGTTGATGCTACTGCTGGAACTAAGATTTACGAAAGCCTCCTCCTCGTCAATGAATATCAAAGGCTCCTCCTTAACCACATTTCATCTGTCTCTCAAACATGATGAACCAAAATCGAAGGCTACACTCAGATGTTTAAGTTTTGGTGGGGTTTATAAAAAGGGTAGTTATCGTAGTAAAAGTAAAGGGTGATTGAAGGTTGGGATAGGTAAATTGACTCAATTGATTCAGAAATAGTTATCATTTTATCCATTTTCATATTTGAACAATTCCCAATAAGTGAACTTACTATAAGTTGACGAGTTAAATATTTTGTGCAGATTTCGTTGCAGCTTTGTGTGTGGGCAAAATTGGGGACCGCTAAACGCATAATATTTCATGGGGTCCAAAATTAATAAACGTTGGCCTATTTTTACATTAAATGACATGATTAATTTAATATTTTGGTTTTATATTTTGTTAAATTTTCAGATTTCAAAATTCTCAAGGAGTGAAACTACTGGATATCTAGAAATTATTCGAATTCCCCATGCATATTCAGTGCCTATTTTATGGGCGGCAGCTCAATCATTCAACTATTTTATATTATGATTTTTTTAAAAAAAATTAAGTTAGATTCTAAATTTTGTTTGTTTTAGGGGCCCCTCATTACCTTTGTTGTTAGGATCCGATGAACTAGTCTTTCTCCTCTGACAAGAGATCATAAAACCGTTGGTAAAAGTTATTCATGACATAATACCCAAAAATAGATTATTTATTACACATCGGTCCATAGGGTCCTACAGATTAAATTATAGTACGTTATTGAATGTCCAATATTTATGTACGTCCTGGTTTATTTCTTGATGCTGCTCGGAAAATATTTCTTCCCCTTTTCGAATAAATTATTTCCCAGCTCCCATGTATTTGGATCGATCTTCTTAAACCCCTATGATATATCAAATTACAACACCAGAAGTTGCATAAGTGTATAAATAATCAAATTCTCTTTTATGCAGAATACTAAAACTTTAGAAAATTTTAATTTCGAGTTAGTTCGGAGTTTTTCCAACATAAACATAGAAACCACACACACGTTTTTTATATATAGGTTCTTATATAGGAGTCGATTTCTCAAAAAAATAAATAAAATCGTTGTGCCCAAAATTTATTGGAAGAAGCTCCTCAAAGAAATGGTGACGGTCCCAAATTATAAAGGTGCAGCCATTGCATATGGCTCCATGAAATGATAGAGTTCGTCGGGGGGTCCTCTACAATTTCATACATATTCTTCGGGGTCGGAAGTAGGCTCAGGCTTTCACTGATTCCTCTGTCGCTGCCGCCTGTGATGGAACTCGTAACTGCAGCTTCGTATCCACCGTTCGTGGTGAACTGAAATTATTGAAGTGGACTGGAGGTGAGAATTAGTTGAGGGATTTAAGAAAGCATTCAATGGTAATATAGTATAAAGATTCAAATTGTTGCTGAAGTCATGCAGAGAATGTAATCAATGAACTTTATCACTTACATCAACAATTAATCTAAGAGACATATACGCTTCCTAATTTAGATTAGAAAATATAATTATTAAAGAACTTCCCCACGGATCATAGAACTCGCCGTTGTCATTGATGCCACTGCCAGAAATAAGATTTGCAAAAGTGTCCTCCTCGTCCATGAAGATCAAAGAATTGCCATTCATCACATTCCATACGGATCCTAAAGAGGATGAATCGAAATCCAAGGCTACGCTCGGAGGTTTAAGTTTGATGGGGATTGTAAAATTGGTAATTTTCATAGTAAAAGTAAAGGGGATTGAAGATTGGGATGGGTAACTTGACTCACTTGATTCAGTGATAGTCCTTATTTTATCAATTTTCACATTTCAACAATTCTCAATAAGTGAACTTACTATAAGTAGTTGAGTCAAATATTTGGTGCATATTTTGTTGTAATTTTGTGGGAGGGAATAATTTAGGGACCAGTCAACGCATAATATTTCTAGGGGTCCAAAAAAATTAGTAAACATTAACCTATTTGTATATTAAGTTATATGATTATTTAATATTTTTGTTCTTTTATTTTGTTAAATTTTTACATTTCAAAATTCTCAAGGAGTGAAACTGCTGGAAATTCTGAAATGAATAGAATTTTACGTGCATATTTAGGGCCAAATATTAAAAATTATTCAACTGTTTTAGATTAAGTTTTTTTAATTTTTAAGTTAGATTCTAATTCTATATTTTAGGAGCCCTTCCTTACCTCTCTTATTAGGATCTGATAAACTAGGTCTTCTCCTCTGACATGAGATCAAAAAGCTATTAGTAAAAGTTATTCATGACATAATACCCAAAAATAGATTAAATATTACACATCAATCCACAGTCTCTTATAGATTTCATTATAGTACGTTACTGAATGTCCAATATTAATATACATCTTGTTCTTGTTCTTGATGTACGTTATTCAATTTCTAATATTAATGTACATCATGTTCTTGTTTATGTATAGGTTCTTACATAGGAGTCGATTTCTCACAGAAAATGAGAAAAATCATTGTCCCCGAAATGCATGGGAAGAAGATCCTTAGAGAAATGGTGGCGATCCCAAATGATAATGGTGCAGCCATTGCTTCAGCTCCATGAATTGATGGAGTTCCTTGCATGATAGTCTATAATATCGTACATTTTCTTTTGGAACAGAATTGGGCTCAGGCCATCACTGATTCCTCCGTTGTTTCTACCTGTGCCGGGTCTCGTAACTATAGTTTCGTATCCACCATTAGCCAGAGTGAAATGGAAATTATTGAAATGTACTAGGGGTGACAATTAGTTGAATGTTTAAATATTACACATCGGTGCACAGTCTCCTATAGATTGTTAAAATGAAATCTATAGAGTTTATCACAGGATCGTCTACAATTTCGTACATTTTCTTTGGGAACAGCAGTAGGCTCGGGCCGTCACTGATTCCTCCATCGCAAACCGCTGCTGCAAATCGTAACTTCAGCTTTGTATCTACTATTATCAACATTTCATCCTGCTCTCAAATAGGATGAACAAAAATCCAAGGCTAAGCTCGGAGGTATAAGTTTGGGTAGAGGTTGTTAACAGGGTAGTTTTCACAATAAAAGTAAAAGGGGATTGAAGGTTTGGATGGGTAAATTGACTCACTTGATTCAATGGTAGTTCTTATTTTATCAATTTTCACATTTCAACAATTTTCAATAAGTGAACTTACTATAAGTTGTTGAGTCAAATATTTCATGATGATTTCATTGAAGTTTTCTGATAGGGAAAAATTACGGGATCGCTCGCCGTATAATATTTCTAGGAGTCCAAAATTAGTAAATATTAACCTATTTTTATATTAAGTGATACGATTAATTTAATATTCTGGTTCTTTTATTTGTTACCTTTTCACATTTCAAAATTCTCAAGGAGTGAAACTACTGGAAATTCCTAAATGAATCGAATTCTCCGGGCATATTCAGTGCCTATTTTATGGGTGGCCGCTCATTGCACAATATTTTCGGGGGCAAAAAATTATAAATCATTCAACTGTTTTATATTATGTTTTTTTAAATTTCTAATTTAGACTCTAATTTTATATTTTAGGATCCCCTCCTTACTTCTCTTATTAGGATCTGATGAACTAGGCCTTCTTCTCTGACATGAGATCATAAAGCCATTAGTTAAACTTATACATGACATAATGCCCACTCCTTGTTTCGTTTCCACTTCTGTTTTCAATACTGCTCAAAACTATAAAACCAATTAGAATTCAGCCTCTGCAATCCACTCGTAAAGGACAGCGCGTGAACGCAAACTCGATAGATGGAGGGATTTTATTAGCCAACGTTGAGCACGTACATCGGCATATATTTATGGTTAGAGGTTGTGGTAGGAAATCTTTTTTTCTTTCGAAATTGAATCTTTTGTTAAAAGAAATGGAAAGTTTGTTTTAGGAAGGTTTTGATGGGTAAATTGAGTCACTTCATTCAATGATATTCCTTATTTGATCAATTTTGACATTTCAACAATCCTCACTCAGTGAACTTCTGTAGGTTGTTGAGTCGAATATTTTGTACTGATTTTGTTGCACATTTTTAGGAGCGCAAAATTAGGGGACTTTATTTCTAGGTATCCAAATTAGTAAATATGAACCTATTTTTACATTAAGTGATCCGATTAATTTAATATTTTGGTTCTTTTATTTGTTAATTTTTCATATTTCAAAATTAAAAGGAGTGAAACTATTGGAAACTCCAAAATGGATTGAATTCTCCGTGCATATTCAGTGCCTATTTTATGGGCAGCCGCTCATTGCACAATATTTCCAGGGGCAAAAAATTACAAATCATTATGTTTAATTTTATTTTTAAGTTTTAGGATACCCTCCTTACCTCTCTTATTGTGATCCAATAAACTAGGCCTTCTTCTCTTACATGAGATCATAAAGCAATCAGTAAAAGTTATTCATGACATAATGCCCACTCTTTGTTTCGTTTCCACTTCTTGTTTTCAGTACTGCTCAAGACTATATAACCAATTAGAATTTAGCCTTTGCAATCCACTCGTAAAGGACAGCACGTGACCACAAACGCAACAGATGGCAGAATTTTATTAGCTAGTTTGGAGCACGTACAGTGGCAGAGATGTGGGGTTGGAGGTGGCGGTGGGACATCTTGTTTTCTTTTTTTTGAAACTGATGCTTTTAATAAAAGAAATGAAAAGCTATTTTATGAAGGTTGGAATGGTTAAATTGATTCACTTGATTCAATGATAGTCCTTATTTTATGAATTTTCACATTTCAACAATCTCGAATAAGTTGACTTACTATAAATTATTGATTCGAATATTTTGTGCACATATCGTTGCAGTTTTATGGGAGGGAAAAATTAAGGGACCACTCAATGCAATATATTTCTAGGTGTCCAATATTAGTAAATATTAACCTATTTATAAATTAAGTGATACGATTAATTTAATATTTTAGTTCTTTAATTTGTTAAATTGTAAGATTTTAAAATTCTCGAGTGAAATGAATATCGAAATGAATCGACTACTGTGTGCATATTCCGTGCCTATTTTATGGGCGGCCGCTCATTGCAAAATATTTTCGGTGGCCAAAAATTACAAATTATGTGAAATTTTTATATTTTGTTTTTAAATTTTTTAATTTAGATTCTAATTTTATAATTTAGGAGCCCCTCCTTACCTCTCTTATTCGGATCCGATGAACTAGGCCTTCTCCTATGACATGAGATCATAAAGCCATTAGAAAATTTTATTATGACATAATTACTAAAAAAAATAGTATATCAAATTACAACACCAGAAGTTGTATAAGAGTATAAATAATTAAAATCCTCTTTTATGCAGAATTATAAAACTTTATAAACCTTTAATCTCGATTTAGTTCAGAGGTTTTCCAAAATAAAGATAAAAACCACACAGACACATTGTTTATATATAGGTACTTACACAGAAGTCGATTTGTCACAGAAAATGAGAAAAATTGTTGTGCCCAAAATGCATGGGGAGAAGATCCTAAAAAAATGGTGGCAATCCCAAATTATAAAAGTGCAACCATTAAATGATAGAGTTCATAGGGGGGTCGTCTACATTTTCATACATTTTCTTTGGAACGGCACTGGGCTAAGGTCGTCCTTGATTCCTCCGTCGCCACCAGCTATGATAGGACTCGTAACTATAGCTTCCTATCCACTGTTAATCATGGTGAATTTAAATTATTAAAGCGGACTGGAGGTGATAATTATTTGAGGTATATAAGGAAGCATCCAATGCTAATATAGTATGAGGATTCAGATTGTTGCTAAAGTCATGCAGGGAATGTAATCATTGAACTTTATCACTTGCATCAACAACTAATCTAAGAGACTGGCATGCTTCATAATTTAAATTAAAAAATATAATTATTAAAGAACTTCCCTGTAGATCGTAGAACTCACCGTTATCGTTGATGTCGTCGCCAGAAATAAGATTTTTGAAATCCTCCTCCTCGTCGATGAAGATCAAAGAATCGTCATTCACCACGTTCCATCCGGATGTTAAAGAGGAATAATCGAAATCCAAGGCTATGCTCGAAGGTTTAAGTTTGGGTGGGGGTTCTAAAAATGGTAGTTTTTACAGTAACAGTAAAGGGGAATTGAAGGCTGGGATGGGTAAATTGACTCACTTGATTCAGTGATAGTCCTTATTTTTATCATCTTCACATCTTAACAATTCTCAAAAAGTGAACTTACTATAAGTTGTTGAGTCAAATATTTCGTGAAGATTTGTTGCAATTTCGTGGGATGGTAAAATTGAGGGACCGCTCAACGTACAATATTTCTAGGGGTCCAAAATTAGTAAACATTAACCTATTTTTATATCAAGTGATACGATTATTTAATATTTTGGTTCTTTTATTTTGTTAAATTTTCACATTTCAAAATTCTCAAGGAGTGAAACTACTGGATATTCCGAAATAAATCAAATACTCAGTGCATTTTTAGTGCCTTTTTTATGGCGGCCTGTCACTGTGCAATATTTCCAGTGCCAAATATTACAAATCATTCAACTGTTTTATATTAAGTTTTTTTAAAAATTAATGTTAGATTCTTATTTTATATTTTCGAAGCCCCTCCTTACCTCTCTTATTAGGATCCGATGAACTAGGTTTTCTCCTCCAATATGAGATCAAAAAGCCATTAGTAAAAATTATTCATGACATAATACCCAAATTTAGATTAAATATTACACATCGGTCCACAGTCACCTATATATTACATTATTGTACGTTATTTAATGTCCAATATTAATGTACATCTTGTTCTTGTTCTTAATGTGCCTCAGCAAATATTTCTTCCCCTTTTGGAATACCTTATTTCGAAGCTCTCATGCGTTAGGATCGATCTTCTTAAACCCCTATAGTATATCAATTAACAACACCAGAAGTTGTATAAGTATATAAATAATTAAAAACCTCTTTTATGCATAATACTGAAACTTTAGAAAACTTTAATCTTGAGTTATTTTAGAGGTTTTCCAAAATAAACATAGAAAACACGCACAAACACTGTTTATATATAGGCTCTTATATAGGAGTCAATTTCTCGGAGAAAACAAGAAAAATCATTGTGCCCGAAATGAACAGGAAGAAGATCCTCAGAGAAATGGTGGAGATTCCAAGTTAAAAAGTTGTAGCCATTGCTTGGGCTCCATGAAATAATGGATTTCATCGCGGGATAGTCTACAATTTTCTACAATTTCTTCGGGAACAAAAGTGGGCTCAGGCAACCGCTGATTCTTCCAATGTTGTCGCCTATGCTGGGTCTTGTAACTGCAGCTTCATATTCACCATTATCCATAGCGAAATGGAAATTATTGAAGTGTACTAGGGGTGAGAATTAGTTTATAGATTTAAGGAACCATGAGATGCTAATATAGTATAGGAATTGAAATTGTTGTTGAAGTTATGCCATGAATGTAATCAATGAACTTTATCACTTGCATCCAGAATTAATCTGAGAAAAATATATGATTCCTAATTTAGATTTTAAAAAAATATCAATATTATAGAACTTCTCTACGGATCATAGGACTCATCACTATCATTGATGCGCGCTGCCAGGAATGAGATTTGCGAAATCCTCCTCCTCGTCGATGAAGATGAAAGACTCGTCCTTCACCAAATTTTATCCGGCTTTCAAAGAGGATGAACTGAAATCCAAGGGTACACTATGAGGATTAAGTTTTGGTGGGGTTGTAAAAATAGTAGTTTTCACATTAAAAGTAAAGGGGAAATGATGGTTGGGATGGGTAAATTGACTAACTTGATTCAGTGATAGTTCTTGTTTTATCAATTTTCACATTACAACAATTCTCAATAAGTGAACGTACTATAAATTATTGAGTCCAATATTTCGCGCATATTTCGTTGAAATTTTGTGGGAGGGAAAAACTAGGGACCGCTCAATGCACAATATTTCTAGGTGTCCAAAAGTGGTAAACATTAAACCATTTTTATACGATTAATTTAATATTTTGGTTCTCTTATTTGATAAATTTTTGCATTTCAAAATTCTTGAGTAAAAATATTGGAAATTCTGAAATGAATCGAATTCTCCGTGTATATTCAGGGACTATTTAATGGGCGGCCGCTCATTGCACATTATTTCTGGAGGCCAAAAATTACAAATCATTCTACTGTTTTATATTATTATTTTTTAAATTTTAAAGTTAGATTCTAATTTTATTAGGAGCCCCTCCCTACCTCTCTAATTAGGAATGTTCATGAACTAGGCCTTCTCTTCTGACATGAGATCATAAAGCTATTTGTACAAGTTATTATGACATAATGCCCAAAAATAGATTATTTATTACACTTTGGTCCACGGTCTCCTATATATCACATTATAGCACGTTATTGAATGTCCAATATTAATGTATGTCATGTTCTTGTTCTTGATGTGCCTCAGAAAATGCTTCCCCTTTTGATTAACTTATTGCCCAACTCCCATGCGTTTGGATCGATATTCTTAAACTCCTATAGTATATCAAATCAAAACACCAAAAGTTGTATAAGTGTGTAAATAATTAAAACCCTCTTTTATGCATAGTACTAAAATTTTAGAAAACTTTAATCTCGATCTAGTTCAAAGGTTTTCCAAAATAAGCAAAAAAACATGCAAACACACTGTTTGTATAAAGGTTCTTACATAGTATTCAATTTATCATAGAAAAGGAGAAAATTCGTTGTGCTCAAAATGCATAGGAACAAGATCCTCAATAAATGGTCGTAAACCCAAATTATAAAGCTTGAGCAATAGATTAGGCTCCATGAAATGATGGATTTCGTTGCTGGATCGTCTACAATTTTGTACATTTTCTTCGGGCACGGCAGTGGGCTCAGGCCGTCACTGATTCCTCCGTCAAAGCAGCTGCTGAAAATCGTAACTGCAGCTTCATATCCAACATTATCAATGGCAAAATGGAAATTATTGAAGTAGAAGGGGGTGAGAATTAGATGAGGGATTTAAGGAATCATCCAATGCTAATATATTGTAAGTATACAAATTGTTGCCAAACTCATGAAGTGAATGTAATCAATTAAGTTTATCACTTGCATCCACAATTATTCTGAGTACATATATGCTTCATAATTTATATTTTAAAATATCAATATTAAAGAGCTTCCCTACGGATCATAGAACACACCATTGTTGTTGATGCCGCTGCTGGAACTAAGAGTTGCGAAAGTCTCCTCCTCGTCGATAAATATCAAAGGCTCGTCCTTCACCACATTCCATCTGGCTCTCAAAGAGGATGGACCGAACTCCAATTCTATGCTCGGAGGTATAAGTTTGGGTGGGGATTGTAAAAATGGTAGCTTGCACAATAAAAGTAAAGGGGGATTGAAGGTTGGGAGGTAAATTGAGTCACTTAATTAAGTGATAGTCCTTATTTTATCCATTTTCACATTTCAACAATTCTCAATAAGTGAATTTACTATAAGTTGTTGAGTCATATATTTCGTGCAGATTTCGTTGCAGTTTTGTGGGAGGGAAAACTTTGGGGACCGCTCAACACACAATATTTCTCGGTGTCCAAAATTAGTAAATATTAACCTATTTTTATATTAAGTGATACAATTAATTTAATATTTGGGTTCTTTTATTTGATAAATTTTCATATTTCAAAATTCTCAAGGAGTGAAACTACTAGAAATTCTGAAATGAATCAAATTCTCCGTGCATATTCAGTGCCTATTTAATTGGCGGCTGCTTATTGCACAATATTTCCAGGGGCCAAATATTACAAATCATTCAACCATTTATATTCATGACATAATGCCCACTCTTTGTTTAATTTCCACTTCTTGTTTTCAGTACTACTCAGAACTATATAACCAATTAGAAACCAACCTCCACAATCCACAAGTTAAGTACTGCGCATGGCCGCAAACGCGACAGATGGTGGGCTTTTATTAGCCAATGTAGAGAACGTACAGTGGCGGTGAGGTGGGGTTGGAGGAGGCATTGGGAAATCTTGTTTTTTTAAAAATTGATACTTGGACAAGAAATGAAAAGCTGTTTTATGAAGGTTGAAATGGGTAAATTGAGTCACTCTATTCAATGATAGTCCTTATTTTATCAATTTTCTTATTTCAAAAATTCTCAATAAGAGAACTTACTATAAGTTGTTGAGTCGAATATTTCGTGCAGATTTCGTTGCAGTTTTGTGGGAGGGCGAAATTAGGGGACCGCTCAACGCACAACATTTCTTGATGTAAAAAACTAGCAAACATTAACCTATTTTTATATTAAGTAATAGGATTAATTTAATAATTTGGTTCTTTAATTTGTTAAATTTTAAGATTTTAAATTTCTCAAGGAGTGAAACTACTAGAAATTCTGAAATGAATCGAATTCTCCGTGCATATTCATCGCCTATTTTATGGGTGGCTGCTCATTGCACAATATTTCTGAGGGCCAAAAATTACAAATCATTCAACTATTTTTTATTATGTTTTTAAAATTTTTAGGTTAGGTTCTGATTTTATATTTTAGGAGCCCCTCCTTACCTCTCTTATTTGGATCCGATGAACTAGGCCTTCTCCTCTAACATGAGATCATATATCCATTAGTAAAATTTATTCATGGAATAATGGCCAAAAATATATTATTAATTACACGTTGGTCCAATAGTTTCATATAGATTACAATATAGTATGTTATTGAATGTCCAATATTAATGTATGTCACGTTCTTGCTCTTCACTTGCCACAGAAAATGCTTCTTCCCCCTTTCAAATAACTTATTTCCTAGCTCCCATGTGTTTGGATCGATCTTCTTAAACCCCTATAGTATATCAAATTACAATAGCAAAAGTTGTATAAGTGTATTAAAAAAATAAAACTCTCTTTTATCTTGAATACTAAAACTTTAGAAAACTTTAATCTCGAGTTAGTTCAGAGGTTTTGCAAAATAAACATAGAAAACACAAACATAGTGTTTACATATAGGTTCTTACATAGGATTCAATTTCCTACAAAAAATGATAAAAATCGTTGTACCCGAATTGTAGGGGAAGAAGGTCCTCGGAGAAATGGTGGTGATCCCAAATTATAAAATTTGCAACCATTGCTTGGGCTCCATCAAGTGATGGAGTTCCTCGCGGGATCGTTGACAGTTTCGAATATTTTCTCTGGGAACGGCAGTGGGCTCAGGCCTTCACTAATTCCTCCGTCGCACCTGCTACTGGGAATTGCAACTACAGCTTCGTATCCATCATTATTCATTGAGAACTGGAAATTATTGAAGATGAATGGGGTGAGAATTATTTGAGGGATTTAAGGAATCATCTAATGTGAATATTTTATAAGGATTCAAATTGTTGCTGAAGTCATGCAGTTAATGTAATAAATTAAGTGGATCACTTGCATCCATAATTAATCTGAGATACATATATGCTTCCTTATTTAGATTTTAAAATATCAAAATTAAATAAATTACCTGTGGATCGTAGAACTCTCCGATGTCGTTAATGTCGTTGCCTTTGATGCCGCTGCTGGAACTAGAAGTTTTGAAAGCCTCCTCCTCGTTGATGAAGATCAAAGGCTCATCCTACACCATATTTCATACATCTCTCAAAGTGGATGAACCGAAATCCAAGGCTACTCTCGGAGGTATAAGTTTGGGTGGGGTTGTAAAAATGGTAATTTTCACAATAAAAGTAAAGGGGGATTGAAGGTTGGGATGGGTAAATTGAGCCATTTGATTCAGTGATAGTCCTTATTTTATCAATTTTCACATTTCAACAATTCTCAATAAGTGAACTTACTAGAAGGTTTTGAGTCGAATATTTCATGCAAATTTCATTGCAGTTTTGTGGGAGGGCAAAATTAGGGGACCGCTCAATGTACATTATTTCTAAGTGTCCAAAATTAGTAAACATTAACATATTTTTTTATTAAGTGATACGATTAATTTAACAGCGGTTCTCTTATTTGTTAAATTTTCATAGTTAAAAATTCTCAGGTAGTGAAACTACTGGAAATTCAAAAAAGAATCGAATTCTCCGTGCATATTCAGTGCCTATTTTATGGGCGGCCGCTCATTGCACAATATTTTTGGGTGCCAAAAATTACAAACCATATAACTGTTTAATATTATGTTTTTAAAATTTTTAAGTTGGATTCTAATTTTATATTTTAGGAGCCCCTCCTTATCTCTCCAATTAGGATCTGATGAACTAGGCCTTCTTTTCTGACATGAGTTCATAAAGCCATTAGTAAAAATTATTATGACATAATGCCCAAAAATAGATTATTTGTTACACTTAGGTCCACAGTCTCCTATAAATAATGTCCAATATTAATGTACATCTTGTTCTTGTTCTTGATGACCCTCAGCAAATGCTTCTTCCAATTTGGAATAACTTATTACCCAACTCCCATGCTTTTGGATCGATCTTCTTAAACCCCTACAGTATATCAAATTACAACACTAAAAGTTGTATAAGTGTATAAATAATTAAAACCCTCTTTTATGCAGAATACTAAACCTTTAGGAAACTTTAATTTTGAGTTAGTTCTGCAGAATGTTTCCAAAATAAACATAGAAAACACTCAAACACACTGTTTATATATAGGTTCTTACATAGGATTCGATTTCTCGAACACTATGAGAAAAATCGAAGTGCTCGAAATGTATGGGAAGAATATCCTCAAAGAAATGGTGGTAATCCCAAACTATAAAGATGTATGGAGTTCCTTAAGGGATCGTCTACAATTTCATACATTTTCTTTAGGAACGACAGTGGGCTCTGGACATCATTGATTCCTCAGTCACTACCGCTGCCATGACTCATAACTGTAGCTTCGTATCCACCGTTATCCATGAAGAAATGGATATTATTGAAGTAGAATGGGGTTGATAATTAGTTGATAGACTTAAAGAAGCATCCAATGCTAATATATTATAAGGATTCAAATTGTTGCTGAAGTCATGCAGTGAATGTAATCAATTAATTATAACACTTGCATCAAAAATTAATCTGAGAGACATATATGCTTCCTAATTTAGAATAATAAATATCAATATTAAAGAACATCCTCGTGGATCATAGAACTTTTAGTTGTCATTGATGTCGTTGCCGGAATTGAGATTTGTGAAAGCCTCCTTCTCATCGATGAAGATCAAAGGCTCGTCCTTCACCATATTTCATCCTTCTATCAAAGAGGATGAACCGAAATACAAGGATACGCTTGACGATTTAATTTTGGGTGGGGGTTGTAAAAATGGCAGTTTTTGCAGTAAAATTAAAGGGGAGTTGAAGGTTGGGATGGGTAAATTGACTAACTTGATTCAGTGATAGCCCGCAGGTTTAGATCACAAGGTTATTGATACTTAATTAACTCGCAGGATTAAGCAACAATGAAGACGCTCGGAAGCAATGAGTATAACTCAAAATTTTGAATATTTTATTGATAAAAGGTCATAAAATACACAACCATGTCTCTCTTTTTATAGAGGAGATTTCAAACCCAAACCCTAAACACAATTGGAAACTGAATCGAATTATGTCAGCTTTAAGAAGCTAAAACCATATCTAACTAAAATACCTAATTCCGCCGTCCCCTTCAAGAAGAAGTCTTGAAGAATATTACCTTATCTAATCTTAACAATTTTAATTCTAATCAGAATAAAACATAATATTTTTGAAAACCCTAATGAACTGGGTCGAAAATATTAACTCTTCAGAAGCCCACATGGCCGAGTTATTGGACTGAAATAAAATAATGTTAAAATAGTTTACAATGATCACACTACCTCAATAAAAAAACCAGTGGGAAAAAGAGTATAGTATTCTACACGACGTCTTCAATTAATCGAAAAGCTTGAATAATTAATCAAAGCCCTAGCCAACTTATTCTTGAATTCTTCATTATGAAGTTGATGCATCAAAGCATTCAATTCCGCATCCCTAAGCTTTGTTCTTGACCTTGTCATTGGCCCAGCCATGTCACTTAGATGATCCCGAACATAACACTTGAATGTTTGATCAAGTCGTGGAATGTCTTCATTTATGGTGGTAGTTGTCTTTGGATCTCCATCATTCCCTCCGTGGTCAAAAGGTTTCTCCCTCAAAACTGCATCGTTTTCAAAGGTAAATGGAGATAAATTGGCAACATTGAAAGTAGTACTAACACCATAATCGTCGGGTAGATCAATCTTGTAGGCATTGTCATTCACACGTTCTAACACTTGAAAACGACCATCCCCACGTGGACTTAGTTTATATTTATGATAATTTGGAAACCTCTCCTTTCAAAAATGCAAACAAAACCCAGTCACTCTCCTGGAAGTGTACAATGCGGCACCCAAGGTTTACTCATACAGCATTCTGAGCATTTGTCCTTTCAATCTTCAATCGCACCTTCTCATGTAATCACTTCACAAAGTCAGCCTTCTTTTCTCCATCCATATTGCACACCTGTTTAAAATTAAGAGGAAGTAAATCAAGAGGTGTAGTAGTTAGAAAACCATAAACAATTTCAAAATGAGGTAAAGAAGTAGTAGAATGAACAGTGCGATTATAAGCAAACTCTGCTATTGGAATGCACGCTTCCCAATTCTTCAATTTTTTCTGGACCAAGGTACGCAGAAGTATCCCCAGAGTGTGGTTTGTAACTTTTGTTTATCCATCAAATTGAGGATGACTTACAGTAGAAAAAAGCAATTTCCTCCCTAACTTGCGCCACAAGGTAATCCAAAAGTAGGATAAAAATTTTACATCACTATCCGAAATAATTGACGAAAGGATGCCAAGTAGGTGGACCACTTCTTTGAAAAATAAATCCGTGACATGTTTTGCATCATCTGTCTTCCGAGATAGAATGTGCCATCTTCAAAAATCGATCAACAACCACAAAGATAGAATCACTACCTGTTTGGGATCATGGTAATCCGAGAACAAAATCCATAGAAATATCAACCCAATGATGTGTAGGAATAGGTAAAGGAATCTATAAACCATGCGGCTTAGTCTTAGACTTAGCCTTTAAGAAATCAATACAATTCCTACAAATCATATCCACAGAAAGAGGCATTTTCGGCCAATAGAAGTGTTCCTTCAACAAATTATATGTTTTTAATGCAATAAACTATCCCATTAAACCACCTGAATGAGCTTCTCTAACAAGTAACTCGCGCATAGAACCTTGAGAATTCATAACCTATTATTCATAGACAATAATCCATCATGCCGAAAAAACTTCTCATATGAACCATTTTCACACATAGCAGAGACAGATGAAAAATCAGGATTAGTAGCATATAATTCTCACACAAAATATTATCCGAAAAGGACACATTCCAATCGTGTAAGCAATACATGTCTACGACTCAAAGCATCAGCAACAACATTTTCTTTACCTTTCTTGTATCTCAAGACATAAGGAAAAGATTCAATAAAACAAGACCATTTAGCATGACGCTTATTCAACTTCATCTGACTCTTCAAATATTTCAATGATTCATTATCACTATGAATAAAAATTCTTTATGCAATGAAAAATGTTTCCAAGTCTCTAATGCACGC